>PVHP010000949.1:85375-120645 GCA_004024765.1 Zapus hudsonius | reverse complement strand
AGATTATCCAGAGGCATGGCCAGGAGAACCTGGCTGAACACTAGGCTATCCATGGTCCCCTGTCACAAGGACTGATCCAGACGACCCATGGAGGAGGTTATCCAGTGGAGGGGGGAGGGGAGGGCAGTGGGGAATTGGGGATAACAACTCATTGTTTGCCCACTAAATGTTGTAACTCATTATGGACAATAAAGTAAAAAAAATAAATTAAATTAAAAAAAAAAGAATTTAGGATATACATCTAAGACTTATTATCTGAACTGAAAAGCTGTGAGAGTGAAGAAGGTATCGATTTGAGAAATATAGCATCCATCAATATTTAGATGAATAAAAGTGCCAAGCAAATAATAGCTGTGAGCATGTGACGGGAGGTTTAGTGACAACACAAAATCAAGCCTTATGCCATTCTGCAGTGGCTACGACATTCATTCAAGGAGGAAAACCCTTAGATAAGGAAACTCCTTTGACCAGGAATCAAGTCAGTTTTAGCAAAACCTTTACTTTTTCAATCTATCACTTAAATGCAGGTGACCTATAAACTGAAGATAAAGAAAAGGTATAATGTCATCATCTAGAAAGTAACTACTCGGAGGCAGGAATAAGCTTCAGGCTCAACTGTGTGAAGAGCCTTTAGTTCAAACGGTAGTTTTAAGGACAGAGTTCAGAAAAATCCCTCTTGGATTTGGTGCCACTATTTGTATTTTGGAAAATTGTTGAGACATTCAAAAGACCACTAATTCACCTAGACCGTGAGCTAACAGGGCGAGTTCTTGCTTGTTCCCAAGCACAGAACATTCTTGAAAGAGATAGTACATTCTAGAAGGCCACCGTCTATCTGTTGGTACTTATGTCCTAACTCCAAAACTGTTCTGCAAATGTCATTTTGTTTTTGAGAAATTTCAAAAATAGGGGCTTGGCATATCATTTAATAAATGAATGAATTCATTCATGGTTGCACTCTCCTCTTTCAGGCTTTTATTTTCAAGTAGAGAATTGGTCTATTTAAGGTTCTATACAGTGTTTCTTTACTGTTGCCTTGGAATGAAGAAATGGGCTCCACCACAATCTCTCAGGTTGGGGTTTCTAAAGTTGAAGCCTGATACGATATCTGTGAGTCTCCATGACAGCAGCAAGCTACCCAGATGGCTGCTTCGGAAAGCATGAGGGGCTGTTCTGTCACCGAGTTTGCTCTGTAAAGAACACTGATAAAACAGGCCTGTCTTTCCTAGGAAAAGATTGGCTTCCTCGGGCTTAGAGCAGCAAGAGCGGCACGAAAGAGGATTTACTCGGAGTTAATGTTTACTGAAGTATTGATCATCCCATGAGGAACAAAACAGCTGGCAAACCCATTTGTGAATGGTTTGTTCTTTTTCCCAGTTACAAAGAACAGCACTGTAAATCCCAACCTGAGAGGCTGGCTGGCTTTCTCTTTCTTTCTTTCTTTCTTTCTTTCTTTCTTTCTTTCTTTCTTTCTTTCTTTCTTTCTTTCTTTCTTTCTTTCTTTCTTTCTTCCTTTCTTTCTTTCTTTCTCTCCTTCACCTGTGATATATATCTCTCCCAAAGAACTGACCGTATGTCATTTTAAATCAATTATTAATAAATCTGTGGTGTCTTACTATCTGTCATTGAAAGAGATAGTGGCATTTTAGGAATTATTTTCTGTCTCTGGCTTACTAAGCTGTTTGGCTATAAGAACTTCTTATATTTATCCCACACAATGATTGGGGATTCTAAGTTTACTGGACACAAAGATGCCTTGAGATACAGGTATGTTAAACCACACAGGGAGGCAAAGTATTTGAAAATCTCACACAGGTAATAACACTGAATGGCAAAATAGAGTCTGAGATTATTCTATCGTTTTTTTTTTTTTTAAATTTCCTTATAATTCTTTTCACTACCATATTTTGGAAATGGTATGTAGTAAATGGTATATTCAATGAGACTATTCTCATTAGAATAACAGCACGAAATTAAAGCCATAAATTGAAGAATAATGAAAATGTTCAGTCACCAGGGGTGAAAGAACTAATATCATCACCCACTTGACTTTGCATTCGAGCTTCCTGGCAGCTGAGGAAAAATGAATTATACTAATATTAATCTATAGAAATTAATATAGTATTTATGTAAAAGAAGTACTTTATATTGTCATTCTGAAACAGATGTTCATTGTAATTTACATAATCCCTTCATGTATATGAATAGGAATATATTCAGAATAATGTAATCAAAACCTCACCAAAAACCTATTTTAAATTGTCAGAAATATATATTCCTAGTATAAAAATCTTGTTGAAATGTGTTTTCTCATATGGAATCCTTAGTAGGAGGTATTGTTAGCAACAAAGATTTATCATTCAGATTAATTTTATAAATTAGCAAAGAAAATGTAAATATTTTTTATTTATGTAATGTTATTAAAGACTGTAACTGGAATTCTTATAAAAGTAAGTAAGGAGCAATGTCATAATAATGTGTAACAGATACCAGGTTGGAGTGTTTTGTAACACATAATCCAAAGTATGCATATTTCAATTACTATGTAAAGGACTATCAATATTCAGATCCTATCTGTTCTTTTCTTTTTTATAGTGCCTGGTGCTAGGTGAACGATATTGCATTTAGAAGGAATTTAAAAGTTATCTTGTGCATTGAATTTAGTTATATTTTCTTTTACAGAGCACTTTAATTTCTTTAATCATCTGTGGTATCACAGATTACAAAAAAAATCTTGAGTAGAATGTTTGTTTTCTCATCTCAAGTTTAAAAATAAAGAAAAAAGTTCAATTGTTTTTATTTATAATCAATAATCAGAATAAGCTCTGGGTGTGGTCACCAACGGGGTTAAGGTGCAAACAGAACCTTATATAACTAATTCATATGAATAAACTTTTATTTTTGTTCATTTTATTAGCATGTGTTATCTAGAGAGCATTGTAATATGTCTATAATTTGAGATTAATTCATTATAAACAATTGTCACATGTGCCTGAAGAGCATCTTGTTCACAAGAGCCCATTACTTTCTTTACTTTTTCCCCACTGCCCTGACTTTTTTTTTGTCTCTCCTCCCCTGTGCTTTTTCCATTGAATCCCTCCTTTCTCTGAGCTTTTCATCTGTAAACTAAATCCTATTTTTATAAGTTACCATGGCTCAAGTATTGTTTTACAGAAGTAAAGTACCAGGTTGTTATATTTAATGTTAGAAAATATACTGTAAAAATGTAGGCTGTAAACACTTCAAATCCATAATGACTTCAAGATTGTCCTGAATGATTGCTATTTTTGATTTTTATTGAGCACACCTTAAAAATACAAAGGGATGGGACTTCACACACATCCAGTGGTGTTTTCTGCTTGTGTAGTACAATGTCTCATTTTATCAGAACTATGGATGACCTTGTAGAAATAACAAGTCAGAGTGTGACAGGGTCAGGTGTCTGCAGAGAGGTACAACCTAGGGGCTAAAACTGACTGGTCAGGTATGAACCAATCAGCTGTCTTTCTGACTCACCTGGGGAAAACTTAAATTAACTTCCCTAGAAGAAAGCCCTCTCTCTTTCCCACATGGCAATCCAGTAGAAGGACCTCGGATCCAGGCCTTAGGAAGGTAAGGCCTACTCCACCCCAGCTAATGGTTGGGGTGGGGCCAGGCTCCAGACTTTTTCCCTCATGAATCTCTCCTTCTCATGATGGGAGCTCTCTGTTATCTTTTCTTCTAAACTCTCTAAGTTTTCTCCCCACATTTGTGGCTGGAGAACTCTGTAACTCCCTATGTTCCCTTAAATAATAAAGTCTCCCACTATACCTCACTATCTTGTTATCTATGATTTTAATTCTTTAACTTTATAGACAAGAACTCAGATTCTCTTAAACTTGGGTTGCATTAAAATTTTTAATGTTATCTAAACTCTAACCCTCCCTAACACCCCGTATCATAATCCGTATCAAGAGCTTTTTAAAGGGCTGGTTAGGAATCTCAACAGCACGTGTGAGCAGGGCTTATTTCTTTTTTGCATGCATTGACCTGGGTTCTGTCCAACTTCATTGCCATCCTCCCTGGAAACTAGGCCAAAAGAACAGCCACAATCAAGAAAATTGCAGTTGGCTCGTGCCAGGAAGAATACTTTGAAGGCTCTCAAGTGGCAATTAAATGCTCCACCCCAGAGGAAATGTAGCAGGTTCACTTCCAATGAACTAGACTGAAATAGACAGCATTTTCTATAATCCCCATGGTATTGGAAAATATTCTCCCACCATGTGCCATTGAAAAACAGCCCGGTGTGATCTCCCTGTCCTCTGCTGCTCCTATGAGAGCCTTCTGCCACACAGGACTCCATCATTTCTTAGAGTTCTATATAGTCTCTCACAGAACAATGAGACAGCCCTTGTATAAACCTGATGCTGAATGTGACAGGTACATCCAGCTGTCCCCCACAATGAAATGTGTTCTGAATGCTTGACCCCAGCTGATGGTGGTTTGAGTAATGGATCCTTGCTGGAGCTGTGTTGTCAGGAGCAGGCTTATGGAGGTTATAGCAGCTTCCCCTTGCCAGTGTTTGGTACAGTCTACTGTTGCTCTTGTCTACTTGGTGATTGCCAGGAGGTGCTGAACCCCCTCTGCTCATGCCATCATTTTCCCTGCCATCATGGAGTTTCCCCTCAAGTCCATAAGTCAAAATAAACCCATTCTTCCACAAGTAAATTTTGGTTGCGTTCTTTGTGCAGCAATGAGAAAGTTAATTACAACACTGAATATTCTTGAGCAGGTTGTTTGACAGTGGGGGAGGGTAGGGCCACAGGAGGCAGAGCAGTGCTCCCTGGGAAACAGTGGTTTGTGGTTTGCAGAGGCTCCACACCTGCCCTAGCAATCTAGTTCCTTGGTTGCCTAGATGCATTAAAGTAAACTTTGTATTTTGAAACATTCATTTTGCCTTGTCTCTACTGCTAAAATGAGTTAGTGCAGAAATAGTGCTCAGTTCAGAGGCCTACTGGGAAGATCATGTAGAATACAGCATGCTGGGAGTGAACTCTTAGTAAAAACAGTTTCTAACATAATCAAGGACTTCTCATGAGCTTCTTCATCATGAGGAAGTAAATAATTCTCTTAAATTTTGATCATGCCCTGAAACCAGAGTGCAAATGCAGAATAACTGGATGAGAGTTAAGGAACTATTTGAGGGTTCATGTTATACGTTTGTATTTGGGAAAATCTGTTCTGATGAGCAATGCCACCAGCAGTGAAAATGGTGACCCAACAGTTTGTGGATTTCAAACAGACCCCCCAGGCTTCTTCCTGGCCAGCCTACTCTGTTACTCCAAATACCACTACTAAAGTCATTAGATCCTTTATCTCAGAGTAAAACACTTCATTTAAAAAGACAGACTATTAGTGCTCACAGACTTCCCTGATCCTGGATTGAGGAGGTATGCATCAGCTAATGCACACTTAGGACTCATGTAGTGACGTTACATGTTTCAGGAGAGGGAAGTATCAAACCATAGTAGCTGAGACATTCTTTTCTTGGGAGCAAAAAATCCCTCTGAAGAGCAAGTCAGTCCCCAAATGTTCTAACGTTTCCTATTTGATCTGTACAACAGGAAAAAAAAAAAAAACACAAAACTAGGAAGTTATTGGTCATGCAGTGTTTTCAGATGCTTTCCTATTTGTGTTGAACAACTATGATGGCTCAAATAATACCTGAATTCCCAGCACTTTTCCTGCTTTAAATGTTTATTCTCTAATATGCTCCAGCTGGTGATGCCACCTTTCAGAGAAAGTAACACACAGAAAGAATTTGTTCCAAGTGCCTTTCACAGAGTCATGCTTAAAATTGTATGTTTACTTGGATTCTAAAGTAAACCAGCTTCTAGGTTTGGTTCTGTGGTAGTTTGACTGAATGTCTCCCAATATATAGTGTAAAAGTTTTTCTTTGGTTGCCTGGCTGAAGGAGGTATCATCTAGGCTGGATCTTAGGCTCTGGCCCTAGGTGATTCTGGGGTGGATGTGAAATTCCAATGATACATATGCAAAAAAACAAAACAAACAAACAAACAACAACAACAACAAAAAGCTGAGGTCTGGCAGTCCTGCTGTTTAGTCCTGCTGTTTGTTAAAGTTGAGTGTCCTTGCTTGCTTTGGAGGTGCCGGGTCTCTCTATCTCTCTGCTTGGATCTGTGAAATAGGGCCAGCCTTTTCCTGAACTTCCCCTGGATCTGTTATTTCAATAAATACTTTTCTCCCCAAACTGTGCCTGCTTTGCAGATTCATCCCAGTAGCGTATGACTGACCATGACAGAGTCCTAAGATATTATGAATATTATTAGGCATCTGCTTCTGAGGAGGCTCAAAGCATTAAGGCTATATCTTGAGTCATTCATAAAACATAGCAAGAACATTGATAAACCATGAATATGAGTGTAGATTGGCCAGGCACTGTGGGGATTTTGCAAACCTGAGAAGGACTTCTGAATCTGGCCTTAAAAAGGTAAGACGTTTCCCTACCCCAGCCTAATGGCTGGTGCAGGGGAAGACTCCATATTTTTCCCACATGAACCTCTCCTCATATGGGAGCCCTCTGTTACTTTTTCTGCTGCTGCTTGTTTAGCTAAACATAAGTTTAACATAAGTTCTGTTAAACTCTCCACGCTTTCTCCCCACACTGGTGGCTGGAGAACTCTATAACTACCCATGTTCCCTTAAATAATAAAGTCTCCCACTATACCTTAATATCTGGTTGTCTATGATTTTAATTCTTTAACTTTGTAGACAAGAATTCAGATACTCCTTAAATTTTGAGGTGCATTGAAATTTCTGGTGGGCATCATCTAAATTCTAACCCCCACCTCACCCACTACAGTTTGATATCTCTTTATAAAAGTACAATGGAACTAAAGTCCAAAATCATGAATATCTTTTTTTCTTTCTTTCTTCTTCTCCTTCCTCTTATTCTTCTACTGAGAAATAAATGTGCAACTTAAAACAAAACTTTAGTTCTTGCAAACTACCATGTGGGCCTCAAACAAGTTTAGTGACAGGGAGCAAATGATGGAAAATAAGTGTAGGGATCTTCTCTCTAGTTGTGTCTCCTATGGGAACTGCCAAGGAACAATCCTATGGCTGCTAAGTAGACAATAGTAAACACATTATAACATAGCTGTAGAGGGGTTCCTCCCATTGAAATATTTTCAAAATTCAAGCAATAAGGATATTTGGAATATCTAAGCAATATCGACACAAAATCTACATAAGTGCACACAGTACCTTATTAGCATATGTAAGGAAACTTCATTTTCATCAGATTTTGCTATGTTGATGAAATTGCCTTTTTTATTATATAAGTTTGTTGCCTTTTATCCTGTTTTCATGACACTGAGGTTTATTAAGTCACTTAGAGCATTGAGTAGCCTTTATTTTGTATCGTTTTCTCCATCCTCCAGCAACAAGAGCATCTCAAGAGTACAGGGATCAGCACACCTAAAAGCAGAAGTCTGTATTCTCAGAAAATGTGTTCTTCCACGTTTTACTCAATACATTCTTCAATGTGAAAGGGTCACAGCAAACCCTGCATCTAAATTCCAGGCAGGAGATGATGTCTCTTATTATTCTCTCTCTATGACTCCTTCACTTATCAATCTAGCTAGAGGCAACAGTCCTTTCTTCTGATGTTTGAAACCTCTCATGAGCCATGGGTGGTAGGGCAGACCAGATTTCCCAGCATTCAGAAAGTCAGGTCAGGAGGATCACAAATAGAGGCCAGCCTGAGCTACATAGTAATACATTATTGAAAGCAAACAAATGAATGCCTTTTCATCTGTAACGGGCTGAGCTGGGGATAGAATTTAGATAATACCCAGAAAAATTCCAATGTTCATCAAAATTTAAGTACCCAAATTCTTGTCTATAAAGTTAAAGAATTAAAATTATAAAACAGACAGAGGTTAAGGAATAGTGGGAGATTTTATTTAAAGGAAAATGGGGAGTTACAGAGATCTCCAGTCACCAGTGTGGAGAGAACACATGGGAGAGGTTTTAACAAAATCCATCCTGTTTAGCCAAACAAGCAAGAAAAGAAAGATCATGAGAAGGAAAGGTTCCTGTGGAAGAGAAATCCAGCCCCTCACCACAGCCATTAGGTTGTGGTGAGGGACCCTTACCTATGTCCTTCTTCTAGAACATGTGAGGAAAGAAGAGACAGAATTATCTGTTCAGTGAGTATTCCCTGCCCCAAGTGAGCAGAGAGACAGGTGGTTGGTTCATACCTGACCAATCAGTTTTAGGACCTAGGTTTGAGCTCTAGCTAGACACCTCCCACTCAAAGGAAGGGGGCCTATAGAACTTGCCTGAAACTGTCACAATACCGCCTATCATCTAGTAGGTATAAAATTGCCCTCCCTCTTCTTCGTAAAATACATAGCTATTACCTCAGGGTTGATATTCTCTCTCTTTCACAATTCTCTAGCAATCAGAAGATTCCAAAGTTTAAGAAGTTAAAATCATAAAATTATGAAAGAATGGGACAAAGCATGACATTTTTTAGGGATCATTTCCTCAACATCTACTATTTTGAGATTTAGCATTGAGTTATTTTTATTAGTTGGCTCAGTAAATGTTTTTAAACTAGGCCAAATGAGGATGTAAAAATCTCATAACTAGCAAAACTCTCACATGATTATAAGTGAATCTGCAGCCACCCCCCAAAAAGAAATACCATGTTGGAGAGGTTAAAAAGCTTTTACTTACTTACATGGAGATACAATGCCAGCTTTTGCAGGACTCGGATGTTTCAGCCCTGTATAAATCCATGGCACTGAGAAGCTGGGGATTTTCATATGAAAGGTCAAAGCTTTCCATCCTGTTGTCCTCAGCGAGTGTCTGAACCTTTTCATGAAGCATTCCTTCAGTCAGAAACACAATAGATGTGATAAATTTCTCTAAACAAGTTTAGTTCTGAGTGTTGCTGTTGCTTATTGGAAGAATTACAAAGAAAACTGATGGCTCAGGACTTGTTTTTGATTATGACTTTGTAAAATCAGAAAGCCAGTTTACTAAAATATTGATAAAGGCACAAAGGTGTCATGTGGGCATGAGTTAAGCCTTCCAGTTAGAAGCAAGTTGAAAACACCAGAATTAGAAAGAAAAAAAAGGCATCAAGGTGAGAAGAATGAAGACCAAGAACAACTGTGTCCAGATGTGGTTGGAGGCTCCTGGTTCCTCCCATGATTTTGAAGCCTTTGACCCATGACTGGCAGCTGAAATCCCCTTCCCTTCCTTCACTTTCTCTCCTCTCTCTTCCTTTCTTGCTTGCTTCCTTTCTTCCTATCTTCCTTCTGTCATTCATTTCTTCGTTCCTTTCTGTCTTCCTTCTTTCATTTCTCCTTCCATCCACCCCTTTCTTTCTGTCCTTTTTCCTTTCTTACATATTGTCTTCCATTCTGCCATTGCCTAGGCACTGCATCTACTGGGTGGGATAGTGCATGCCTATAATCTCAGTAATGGGAAGGTGGAGGCAAGAGGGTCAGGGGTTCAAGGTCCTCCTTGGCTATAGAGCAAGTATGAAGGCAGCCCAGGGTATATGAGACATCGCAAAAATAAAATAGTTACTGAGGTAAATAAATAAATAAAATAAAAGACTATACCGATGAATTTTCTACGGATATTGTCCTAAAGGAGTGCTCGTTTTTCAACTATACTGCTCATGTATATCATTAACTGATCATATCAAGGTTCAGAGTACACACTTGGGTTGTGGTTTGAGAATCTGCATTTATAATAGGTACCCTGTCTGCAGGTCTATGGACACAAACTCTTGGGGGATAAAAAAAAAAACTTGAGTGGGTTCTTAAAACTTAAGAATGTTTATACATCCCCAAGTTCAGTTTCTCACTTGATCTTCAGGTAACCTAAACATAAGAAACTAACAGATTTTCTTAATTGCCAAGATACTGGGTATCAAGGCAAGTGGATTGCTATTTTCCTGAACAGAAGTGAGAAAATCATTAGTAAAAGAACTAATGGATTATGAATCTATAGCAAAGGTCAGGGAGTTTTAAATAAACAGGAATAATTTCCACTGGCTTTAAACCGTAATAAGGTTCCAATAATAAACAATGTTTTTACAAATGCCTTGACCATTTCTTGGCACAGAACATTTTTAATAGTTTATAGGATCACAGGACAATAAGATGTGATGATAAACTTGTTTCATTACACTCCTAGGTGCTGCTGAGTCCAATTATCTTGGTGCTAAAATACTCTCTAATTGGGTGTGAAACGTATATCAGAGTTAATTACTCTGTACACCACTATATGGGCTTGAAATAATTAAGAATGTTTTCATTTCTCAACTGGCCTAGAAAAAAAAGGTACGTGCATTTCAAGTCTCAATCCTTAGAGATTTCACTGAAACTCATGAGATTAGCTAGGTATGAATTTATGCAAATTTATAACCCTAGAATCTTATTGAGACCATACGCCTCTTATCATAACCCAGATACTTTGATCTATGAAATTGTAGCTGTCTGTGCTTTATGAGGCACATGTGCCTTTTGAAATTTGAGAAACCAAAATATTATGGAAAGGTCTATTATATTTGTTTTTAGATTATGTAAGGCACTTAAAATTATGGGTCATTTGAAAATAATTTTGGGGTATCTTGCTTTCATAAGAAATATTGGGTTATCAAAGACAAATGTATTGTAGGATATTGGTGATATAATACATGGATAGTACTAAAAGGGTTGGAAGATTATAAACTAAAATGATATTGAAATTTAAAAGAAAATTTATGGAAACATATTAAAGATGGGCATATATACCCAAGGAGATCACCAAAATCTCTCTTTAGACAAAAAGTAAAAGACATGCCTTAAATTCGCTTATATGTGACATAGAAAAACTGATAGAATTTAAAGAGTCGTATCATGGTTACGAGAGGGGGGTGTAAGAAGAGAATGGGGAATTGCTGATAAAAATATACTAAATTTCTGCTAGATAGAATAAGTAAAGATCAGATGAATTAATTATATAGCCAGATAAAAGTTGATAATATGTACCATATATTACAAAATAACTGAGGGAATAAATTTCAAATGTCTCACTACAAAAATAATAGATCAGGTACTATAAATAATAATTAGCTTAAACTAATCATTCCACCTCTCATACATATATCTAAACATCATATTGTACATATACATAAATGCATGAAACTGCGATTTATAAGTTAAACATAGTCATAATGTTTAACATAAAACTGAATGTGTTCCTTGAGCTCATCATAAAGTACAAAACAGTATGTATCTATAATTCACTTAGATGTTTTTATAGCTTTAGCATTAGTAAAAATTACATTAACATGGGTCAATAATCTGAAAAGGGCATAGATGCAAGAGATGGAAATTTCTCTGATGTCAGCAACTTGTTTCCCAAGGCCTCTGGATCCATTGTCTAACATTGGGGACAGGTTGACCTTTATTTCCTGTCCTTGGTGAATCGACTTGTTAACTGCCAGGTTTCCCTAAAATACCTCGCTGACACTTCCTTGCTAGCCCTGACTTCTTCCATTACACTATACTTCTCTAGACTTGATCTTTCATCGGCTGCTCTTCTACTATCTTTTTTTAAAACCTATTTGCAATGGCTCCAGGGTATCTTAGACTTTGATCCAACATATTCTGTTATCACTCATTCTATGCATTGCAGTACATTCTTACCATTCATCTCAAAATATGGAATTCTCTACAGCAGCTACAAAATAAAGGTAACAATATATCTTAGGTTTTTCTGTTCATTAAATATTTTCTGAGCTCATAAATTCTTCATGGGGATTTCTTTATTTATAATGTCTCCCCTGGAATGATTTGCTTAATATTAAATCTTTGAGTCTTATACTTCACCTACCAATATGGGACTCTTGACTTACAGCAATTTTTCTAATCTTTTTCAAAGAAACAGTTTACTAACCTGAAATTCATCAAAAGAATCTGAAAACAGTCAAAGTCCAGGATTTTTTTTAAAGCAGTGTCATTTCTATTTCTGTGATGTAAGGGATGGTGAGGGAGGTTCTGCTTTCAACTTGTGGAGTCCTCCAATCCCTCAGGCCCTCTCCTCTCCGAAGACAACTGGTTCTAAAAATACAGGTACCAAATAATTCAGGATATAAGAAAGCACAAAAGAGCACAAATAGCCCGAGTAATCCTTTGAAGAAGAGCTGGAGGAGTCATAATACCTGATCCCAAATTATATTTGTCATATTCAGATACACATTAATGGGATGAATCTCCAACCCAGGCACAGTTTATGGAAGGAAAGGATTTATTGAAGCTACTGATCCAGGGGATATTCCATAATGGTGAAAGAGGCTGGCTCTTTTCACAGGTCCAAGCAGAGATATAACTCCATCACCTGTACCACACTAACAGCAGTAAACAGGCAGGAGGCCCATGAAGAGAAACCTCCTTTCCCTTTATATAGCCTTTGGGTGAATTCTTGCAACCCTATTCCATACTTAATGGATTCCTGAGTCTCCTTCCCACACAGCCATCCCAGGAAGGGATGTTCATTTTTTAGCTTCCCTAGGCTTCCTTACACCCTATTGCCTACTGAGAGGCTGCCTTCCTATAAACATCCATAGAGACCCACCAAAGATAATTAAAAAGGCCAAGTTGACAACAAAAAACAACCATCACATTACTGCAGGGCAATAGTGACAAAAACAGCATGGTACTGGTATCAAGGTAGACATATAGACCAAAAGAACTGAAAACATGGGAAAAAAAACAGAAATAAATCTACACTAATTTGGTCACTTAATCTTTGACAAACAAGCCAAAAACATTCACTGACAAAAGGATAGTCTATTCCACTAATAATTATGGTTATTAGTCCTTGTTTAAAACTTAAGTGGCAAAGATTTTCCCCATTGTGTAGTCTGTTTTTTTTTATTTTGCATTGCTGATATTATCTTTGGCTTTGCACAACTTTTAAATTGCATATCATTCCACTTGATAATTCTTGGGACTATGTCCTGTGTTATTAGAGTCCTATTCAGACTAATAACCATAATTTACAAAGAACTGCAGTAGTTAAAGATCAAAAAATAAGCTAATGAAATGAACAGACAGTTAAAAAAAAGAGGAAACACAAATGGTCAATAAGTACATATCAAAGTGTTGAATACTCTTAGCCATCAGAGAAATACCGATTTAAACCACTTTGAGATACCATCTTACCCCAGTCAAAATGACTATGAGCTCCTTCAGTATCCTCCACCTTCTGAGATTCTCTTTTCCTGGATTCTCAGTTCCCAGCCTCACTCAGCTGCCTGGATGGGTGGGAAAGTCAGCCCCGTATCTTACTCTGTGTCTTACTGTCTCTTAATTTTAGTCTCCCCAATAGATCTCTCTTATGGTCCCTCCATTCACCATGTGTGGATTCCCACTCAGGGTCTGCCATGTGGGTCCTCTTACTTTTCTCCAGTCTCTCTTCATGGCATTTGGCCAATGCCAAGTGTGTTCCTCTCCTTTAAGCTCTGTTTGACTACAGTTTTTCTTCAGTCTGGCCTCCCCTCTAAGCCTCAGTTTCCCTTGTCTTCCACATGGTCACCAGCTTCAGTCTGGCTTAGTGTCTGAGCCTTATTTTCTCTCTAACTTCCACTTTTCTGAAATATGTTTTCCACATAAAAATGTTCTAGACTTCCTTTCCAGGTCCCAAATCCCTTGAAATAAACTCCACAAATTATGATTTCTCCTCAAATAAACACAATAATTCATAATTATAAAAATGGCAATCAATTAGAAAACTGAGAACAAATGCTGGCGAGGGTAGGTGAAAATAGGAACTTTTATTTACTGCTAATGAGGTGAAAACTACAGGCATTATGAAAATCAGATTATAGTATATCAAAAACTGCAAAATAAACCTGGTGTAGTGAGACATGCTTTCAATCCAGCACTTGTGAGTCTGATTTAGGAGTTTGGTGTTAGTTTGAGGACAGCCTGGGACTGCAGAGTAAGTTCCAGATCACCCTGGGTTAGAGTTGAAGCCTGCCTTTACAAAAACAAAAACAAACAAACAAACATAAAAATAGAACCTATAATCCAGCCATACCACTATTAGGCCTATTATACCCTTTGGAGTCCGCACTCTACCGTAGAAATACCTGCACACCCGTGTTCATTGCTACTCTCTTTACAATACCTAAGAAATGGTACCAGCCTAGGTGCCCACTAAGTGGTGAAAGGATAATGAAATTGTGGAACATAGACAAATGAAATTCTATTCAGTAGGTAGGAAAAAAATGAAATTTGCAAGAAAATGGATTGATCCAGAAATAAATGTCTCAAGTGAAGTGATCCAAGCTTAGAAAGACCAAAACACATGTTCTCTCTTGATATACGGATCCTAGCTATATGTATAGGAGGGCAAATGTGGGTAAAAACCTATAAAAGTAGAATGAATGGTAATCAAAAGCCAGTATAAAGAGATGAGAGGAAAAAGGATGAGGGAAGGGTTAAAAGACACATGTGACATAAAAATAGAAGACTGGATAGAAAGGGTGAAGAGAATTGTGGAGGCCTGGTTTCGTAGTCAGCCACATGCTGCTGGGATTAATCTTCAAACCAGGCACAATTTGGGGGAGGAAAGTATTTATTGAAACTACAGATTGAGACGAAGTTCCATAACAGGGAAAGAGGCTGGCCCTCTTTCACAGGTCCAAGCAGAGAGAAAAACCCATCACCAACACCATACATACAATAGCAAACAGGCAGGAGAGCCAGGAGAGAATTTCTTCCCCTTTATATAGCCTTAGGGTGGGGTCTTACAACCCTTCCCCAGACTTAATGTCTCTGGAATTTCCTTCCTGCACTGCCCACACAGGAAAGGATATTTCCTTCCAGCTTCTTTGAGCTTCTTTACATCCTTCCCCCTACTGAGAGGCTGCCTTCCTGTAAACATCCTCAGAGACCCACCCAAGATAATTAAAAAATCAAGTTGACAACGAAACTAACCATCACACCAGGAGAGAAGAGGATTAGGGATAGGTGGGTGGGGGGTGAGAATCAACTAAAATAAAATGCATTTGAAAATGCTAGAATGAATGATACCAAAATCCATGCCCATTCAGAAAACGCATCTAAAAAGCTCAAGTCATTGCTCTTCACTGGGCTTAAGACTTACATGCAATGTCTGATATTTGGCCTGGCTGGTTCAGAGAGACACATAAAAACTGACATTCTTCCATACATACGTCTACTTCTTGTCCTCACCTGCACATTCTTCATCGATATCCACAGGGTCCTTACACCTCAATTTGTAACTTGATTGTGTAGGACTTTAAAAAAAGAAAAAAAAAAGCACTTGTTTGAGGAGAGTTTTGAAGGCCAAAACAGATATGCATCATCTCAAAGTCTGTGCTGAAGCAGATTGCGTTGTAGTTGGCCTTTGATGTGTTCTGAGAGTCTAATAATAGCTGAGACACGAAGGCAAGCATCTGTGTAGCACAATTTTCACGGGGCCTCGTTGAAAACGCTGTGAATGGCAGCTGAACAGGGTTATGAATTAAATTATCTTTTCCCATCTTTACTGTAGGAATGAATAATAAAATCCAGCAAGCACATTCCTTTACTTTGTAACAAAATCCTAGGTGTAATATTCTCCTACCTGTTCAAGTACAGGATATAATCATGCTAGGACTGAACACTGCCTGAGTAGTAGAATATTATGTACTTTAGCAATAATTAAAATATATATTTTTGATAAAGCATGAGAAATGCTAGTTTATAATCCTCTAGAGAGTTACATCATAGTAGTAAAATAAATACCTGGTGAAAAATACATTTCTTAAAGAAAAACAAGAATCAATAGTATAATATGTGTCTGGATAACACTAAGTTTCTTCAACAACCTAAGTTTGGTAAGACACTGTTTCTATTAAATGAGTGTTTGACTTGAGTGATCTATATCAATCACATGGGAAACGTTTTTGTTGAGGTCACCTACAAGTTTGCAATCAGATGAGAAGGAAGGATTATTAAATAAGTCAACATACACCAAAAAAAGAAAGAAAAAGAAAGAGAGAGAAAATGTTTTGAATGTCTAGGCATTTATTTATAGGAAAGTCTTCATGGTTGAAATAAGAAAAACTACAATAATGGAATCAATTCTCTCCTCTACTCCCTATGAAAAATGGACCTATTTCCATTGTGACCAAAAGGAGTCCAGTTCTGTCATTTCTGTTCTTGAGCAAAGAGACTGAGAAGAGAGAACTGCTGGAAATTAGGCTTCCCATTTCTCCTTCCTTGCTTCATCTGTTGTGTGCTTTCCTTTATACCTTCCAAAAATAAAGACTCTTTCATGGGATGTGGGAGCAGTGATCGTTTTGCTTAATCTATCGGTAAAGATGCGGCTGGTCAATGTGTGCCATCCAGGTGCCCAGTTTCTCAAGGTAACAGAAGCCCCACAAGCATTCTTATCTCTGCCCGATAAGCAGAGGCAAACAGGGCAAGGCCTATCTGGGCTACCACAGGCCTGTTTGACTAATTACCTTGCTAGATCATTCTCCCTTGCCTGATGTGATTGCACCCAGCATAGCTGAGATAGCACATGTTTAACCCCTGACCTTCCAGCTGCCCAAGCCTCCCTGCAAGGGAACTCCCAGCTCTCCATCATCGCTTCCTCTCCACAGTGTCCAGAGAGAGAGAGAGAAAGAGAGATCTGTTTCTAAACAAATACCAAAGGCTCTGACCCCATCAGGAGTCACCAGCCTGTCTCCCCATTTTCAAGACCCCCCCCCTTTATATATTTATTCAGCTTGTCTCAGTTCCTGACAAAGAAGATAGTGACTTTTCAGTTAAATAGAATTTGGGTTAAGACTAGAAGCAGTGATTTTATAAATCTCAGATCTCTTCAATGACATCTATTTGCTTCAAATGGACCTGTCCATCCCATCCTATCTTCTTTTATCTATTACAATGTAGTGAAATAACCAACGGTGGCTTAGGCCACTGATTTTATATGTTCTCGGAGGACCAGATAAATGGCATCCCTAACACTTAGAAGAAGCAAGTGTATTTTATCTACAGGAAGTCCTGTTTCTCTGGTTGAATGCTTCACACATTCTCTTTTCAGGACTTACACCCAAGGAGCTTTAGCAGGTACTGCCAACACATGGTAATTCAGCTCTTGACACTCTTGCCTTAGAGATGCAAAGTTTTCACATTATGCAACATCACAGAAGCATTAAACAGGGAGAGCAGGAGAGTAAGAGATGGTTCTCATGGCCGTTTGTGCTAATTGATGAAATTCTGCTGCCTTTATGAAATGGACAAACAGAAAAGCATCATCACTATGAGACTCATTTGAATTCCAGTTCATTTTCCTTCAGTGTCTCTAACTGAAGCAGACATGTAAAAGGATAGGTTGTAGCAGTGAGGGACAAGATGCACTTAGGTAAGTATTGCATGTCAGTTTTCACTAAAACATTTAACCCAGAATGCAAGCATTGCTTGATTATAAAATAGCTTCTATCTCTCCATCACTTTGTTTAATCCAGTCTCTAGAACATTTACCATGTCCCAAACCAACAACAAAGATGAACTGTGTTGTGACACTGACTCCTGACAGAAATGTTCTTATTAATTACTACTATTTTCTTACACAGAAAAAGTATTAATATTTCCCTCTGCTTACTGAAGAGGGTTTGCAGTGATTGAAACACTGACTAGATCAACAAGATAATCTTGATTCTTGAGAAGCACACATGGTAAAAAGATACTTGCTCAGTTATTTGGGTAGCACAGAAATGGCTCTCAGCATCAGAAGACGGCTTGAGTGTAATCTCCTCTGGGCAACTTCAAGGCTAAACTTCTAAATCTTAATTTTTTTCTTCTTAAATGAGATTAATGAAACTTTGCTACCCAGCTTCTGAAATTTAAGTAACATAAAGTGCTCAGCACAGTGATTAGACTTAAAGTATAAATTCCTGATCCATTCCAAGTTGCTTCCAGCCCTTATAAAACTGACCAAGTTTTCAGTTTAATCCAATTTATCTTCAAGGTCACCTGAGACTAATTTAAGGGAATTAACCCAAGTTTTGGAAAACTCAATCTACAATGAGGTAACTTCTCTTCTAAAAACAAATAAAGCTGAAGCTGAACATTAGCAAGAATTATTCCAACCCCCCAAATGTCAAAAAATTTAGGTGAATCATGAAACGTTTATTTACTGAATTTTGGGGGGGAAATGTCAAAGTCTTCGACTTATTTCATTAATCTTTAAAATAGCACCATAACACTTGAAATAAAGAACTATTTACTAAGATTAAATGGCATGAGGGAAGAAAAGCACAGAACTTAGCAGAGCAGATTGATGTAATAAATGTTTTCATAATGTAAATCATATTAACTTTAATTAATAATGGATGTGAGATGATACTGAAGGAGCTAAGAATGTCTGGGATCTTGGGAGTGTGAAAAGTTCTCACACTTCCAGACATTAAAATCCCTTTTCATTAAATGCTAAAATATTAATTCATGATGGCAAAAAATATGTTTGCTGAATTCCCCTTTCTTCACTTCTTTTCTATCTCTCTAGTTAATGGCATCTGTTCAAATTAATGCCATTATGAAAGCCATGATGGGATGAGTTCCCAAAATGTTAGGCTAACAAAAAATGTGCTTTCAATATTTCATGATTTATATACTTAAAGACTAAAATGAATCTCCAAATATTTTGATCTGATAGTGCAAATCATTAAGCAAATATTTGACCAGATTTTCAAAAAACACAAACAAATTTGACAAGTACATGAAAAATTGAATGCCAATATTTTTTCTATATGCTGTATCTATCTACTAACCTATTGATCAGTTTATCTGATAAAGTACTTCCCATACTAGGTTCAGTAGTCTGAAGGATATTATATGTAATGTTCTTTTTTTCTATATAGTAAATGAAAGTGCATTATTGAACTACTTGAAACTATGAACTAATTGATAATCATTACCAGTCAATTTATACATAAACCTAATATGGGAAATGTATAAATCTTCAGTTACCACATTGCAAAATGATATCTGGTACACTAGGCTCAGAGTTTAATGTTTAACTGATCAGGGATGGGGAGGGGGGGAATTGGGGAAGTCGGGATAACAACGCATGGTTTGCCCACTAAATAATGTAACTCATTATGGACAATAAATATTAAATTTAAAAAAAAAAGTGATCTTTTCACATTATACCACTCTTTTAGTTTTTGGAGTGCCAGTGTGTTTGGGGCCTGTGCACCTGGCTGGTGAGGGGTGAGATGTGTTTGGGGTCAGTGTATCCACGCCTGCTGTCCACATCCAACCAGAGTTCTGCTCTCAGCCACCAGCCCAGAGGTGCTGGAATCTCCATAACCTACATCTGTAGTTACAACACTTTCTCATTCCTATCCAGCTCAAACCCAAAACAGAACACTTTTGAAGATACTACCAGGTCCACTATTTGCTTCCTCCTTAGAAAGACCCTACCTTGAGAAACCAAAACAAATATTAAATTAAATTAAATTAAAAATAAAAAATAATATATAGCAACTAAGACTTTTATCCTGAGACAGGTAAACCCCAAAGCATAAAGAACACAAAACCACAAACTGAAACCTCTCCACCAAGGTTGCCTATTCCCACAATGGAGGTCACCAGTGAAAACTTAGAGGAGACAGCAGAAAAAAAAATCCCAAAATGAATGAATGCACAAAAAGCTTAGTAAATAAATGTTGAGCAATTATTTTTCCTTTTGCATAAAAATATGCCAGATAAATGTAAATCTGAAAGAAAAAAGTAGAGAAGAAATGATAATTTATATTCCACAATGGAGTATTTCACAATTTTTATTTAACAAACATATTTTACTGTACTTAAACCTTGATCTGTAGGACCCCGATGATTACAAGGCTGTAAATTGTGTGAATAGCGCTACAAAAAGTATTAAAATTCAGCAAATAGGGCCTTATATCATGGAGTCACTCAGTCCCTTAGACTCACAAAAGACTTTGACATTTAAACACAACTACAGAGTCTTACTAATAATGAATAGGGCCACTTGTTTCAATTCAGAAGCTCAGTGCACCAAAGCTCGTGACATTTCTATTACCTGCGACCTGGATTTTAATCCTTTGATATAATTTTTTTAAGTCTCTGTTTTTCAAATATTGAAACAATGAGAAACAGCTTTCCTCACAAATTTGCCACATTGCACAGAGACATAAGGGTGGTCATTGTTTGTTGGATTGAATCCCTTTTGGTACAGGAAATATGTCTTTATCCACAGGAATTAGGGGATACCTTCAAGAAACTCAGTAAATTAATTACATGAGCCATTGTTCAACTTTATTTAAAAGTGAAACACAAGATTTTGATAGTTATCCTCAAGTGTAAAATCCCAATTTCAGTATCCTGGAGCTATTATTGTTTGAATTGGCTCAGAAACTAATGTGTGCAAGTTTTCCATTTTTTCTTGTTACTTTGTATTCAGGTAAGAAAGATAAGAAGAAAATGTGAAATTACTTGCTTGCATTTTTAACATGAAACCACAATGTTCTAAATTAATTAACTGGCATATAGGCATAAGCAGACAATTGTGTAAAACTTTACATTTGAGTTCTCTTGATGACTTTGTACATGTTGAATTCCAACTTGTCACTGAATCAAAAACCCTAGTCTTATAAAAGCAGTACTAGTTCATGCTGTTAAGTCTTTTTGACAAATTTTATTTATTTATTTATTTGCAAGCAGGAGAGACAGAGAGAGAGGAAAGAAAGAAAGAAGAAAGGAAGGAAGGAAAGAGAAACAGAAAGAAAATGAAAGAAAGAAAATGGGCACTTTGGGCCTTTAACCACTGCAAATGAACTCCAGACACATGTACCACCTTGTATATCTGCCTTTTTCTGGTTACTAGAGAATCAACCTGGATCTTTAGGTTTTGTAGCCAATTGCCTTAACCATTGAGCGATCTCTCCAGACCATGAGTGGCAAATATTTTGCCTTTTGTAAACTCTTAACCAAACTTCAGAACCTTGCCCACCTTTTCTAAACTTCCAAAGCATGCCCTTCCTTACAAAACTGAAGGAGATGCCATAGCTTATATCCATTTGTCCATAGTTTAAAACCCTCCCCATTGACTGAAATAAAAAATTATCTACTATACGAATAAAGTACATGCTGCACAACTTCTGCTCTAAGATAAGGGCTAAACACTGGAGAGCACCAGGGCTGAGAAGGTCATGGTAATACTAGAAATCAGCTCTGCCTTTATGAAGCACATATTCTTTCAATCCCAAGCACCACATAAATCCAGCATGATGGCACATGCCTGGAAGTCCAGCATTTTGGAGGGGAATGTAAGAGGATCAGAAATTTGAGATCATCCTCAGCTACTTAGTGACTTTGTGGCTAGCCTTGGCTACATGGGTCCCTATGACTCCATCTCTCAAAAATAAAAAGAGAGCATATTTATAGAAGGGGTATAACTGAGCAAGAATTTATTTTTAAAGCCAAATGTCAAATGGCACAGACATGGAGAAGAGAGACGTTAACTTAGGAGACAGGAAAGTCAACTGCAAGACGCTAAAACTGAACTAGAACAGGCTTCTTACATTATCTCTGCTCCTGACTCCTTTTCACCAGATGAATTTGTACACAACCTGAAGCATATAGGTATAGAAAATAGCTGTACAAATCAAGCAATAATGGATGATAAATTAGGATGACATTTACGTACTACTTCTATATGCCTATCATTTACTCATTTATCAAAATAAAAGATTATTTGTATACTAATAAGATGGACGGGCTTAGTTATTTTCATATAAAGATTTAAATCTTGCCTGGATAGCTGATATTATTGGACATAGAATATATTCTACATCTGATCATCACCTGAATTTTATATCAGTCAACGTTGAGAAAGAACACTGCTTCATATGAATACATAGCATAATTGGGAGAAATGTACTTAGGACCATTTCAGAAAATATTGTAAATTCTGTTCCAATTCCAAACTAAAATTCATTTAACAATTTTTTAAATATATATTTATTGTTGATAATGAGTTACACTATTTAGTGGGCAAACAATGCGTTGTTATCCCGAATTCCCCCCTCCCCATCCCTGATCAGTTGGATATCCTCCTCCGTGGGCTGTCTGTATTAGTCCTTGTGGCAGGGGATCCTGTATATCCTAGTACTCAGCCCAGTCTTCCTGAGCCAAGTGTGTTGTTACTGATGGGTGCCATGCCTCTGGACAGTCTCCCCACCATGGCTCTCACAATCTTTATCCAGAATGGTGTATATTTGTTAACAATTTTTTTTTAAGTGTAGTTCAAACACCATTTTTAAAGCCCAACATTCTAATACACTAGAAACAGTAACATGATACTTACATGCCAAGATGTTAGCATTGCATGGTGGGGGGGGCAGCAAATGAGGTGCAAAGTTTCCGTGTTGTGTCTTTGAGACAAAGGTGCAGTGAGGTCACACACAGCACTATGGCCTTGCATTGCCAGAACACCGCAGATTCATTACACATTTGATTTTGAATGAGTTTCTGATCATCCCATTATGCTAAGTGAGTCAACCCAGGCTCAGAAAGTCAAATGATGCATGTTCTCTTCCATATATGGATCCTTGATTCAAATGTTTAGATTCATAAGTTTCAAAAAATCTTTGTTTTCAAATTTTTGGCAGCAAACACATTTGTTTCTGCAACCCCATATGAGTTGATGACCTTCCAATTAAGAATCTGTAACACAGAAGAAGGCGTGGAAAACAAGTTTTACACACCGAATTTTACACTTGGCTGCAGATGAGCCAAGGCCAGAACTGTCTCTATCTTCCACTGGACTCTTTTTACCCAAAAAACCAGCCTGCTCACAGCAACACTCAGGAAAGCTTATTCATACAACCGCTTGAGATGCTTTCCATGAAGGAAAGAGTCACGAATACATCTTTCAAAACATGTTGTCATGTGATTTTGTTCTCACAGATGGAAAATATTCTTTTAAAAAATCTCATTGTCACTTGAAGGTGCTCAACTCATGAGGAAAGACAATTCATCTAACCTTTATTTGATATGAAAATGGGCCAAGCACATTTCTCTGTGGTCTACTGTGTGCCATCAGCAGGTACAATCAGACACGGAATCATGCTTGACACTATCCTATGACAGCTTTGAAAATCTGAGACAACCCAGACCCTGGGTGAGTCCAGGTGTGATTTGTCTCTTCAGAAACCTTTTTGTTTTACCCAACAATGATTTGAAGAGGCTTTCTGGAGAAGTATCATTCCCCCCCACAGAGAGAGAGAGAGAGAGAGAGAGAGAGAGAGAGAATTTCAGCCCAGGATCCCAGAATAGATGCTTCATTAAAGAAGTAATGCAACCTCTAGGCCATTCCCGTCCATTCCATCAATCCATCATGTGGCCAAACCCAGAAGCATGGGAAGAAGTAGCCTTGTGGATTGAAAACCAAGTGTCACTCACCGACAGATATAAAACCTGATTGGTATTCCTGTCAAAACCCATAATGATGTCAAAATGACCAAAGAAAACTGGTTTTCATGTATACCAGAAAATGGCCAGAAGGAATTGAGTGATGAAAAATGGCAAATTCAGAGTTTTTGCAGTTGGTCAAATATGAGACAAACCAATGAAAAATGTGTAGCCAGGTTGAATGTCACCATTTCGTGACTGGTAGACTTTTTATTAAGATTTTGGATAAGATAGCTTAAAGTGGATAGAGAAAATGAATAACTTGAGGGTTTTAAGTCCCAAAGAAGTGGCTGACAATCTGTTGTATCTGGTAGGAGTTAGTATTTCCCTGTCAGAGGAGCCCTCACCCATTCAACAGTATTTCCCTTGTCAAAGACAGAGAACACCCTGAGATCAAAGTCTCACAGCCCTTAGAAGAGCATGAACCTTTTGGTAAGTGAGGATATTTCCCCCAAATTATCAGTGATTACGAGAAGTTTCCAGAAATTGTGAGATAGTATAAAATGGTAACCAGCCCTCAGATGGTAACATGTGTAGTGTTGGAAGGCATTAAATGAGCTGCCAGGGAAAACTGACTAAATATATTCAGAGAAAGCAGATGACATTGTTATACATCACTGAATGATGCTACAAGAATGTTGAACCCAATCTATATGGTAGAGACCAGCAAGCCAAGAAGTGCTTATGTGTGCAACAATGGTGCAAAACCTAGGTGGGTAACCAGCAGCTTGCTAATTGGTTAAGTGGCAGGTAACCCTGAACTGGAACTGGAATCCATGGCAAACCCATATGAGGACCAAGAACCTGGGGTTCAAGGGGAAATCCCACTAACCAGACCTCTACAGAGAAGCTACACCCAATAAAATCTGGCAAAATTAACAATGTTTGTCTCATTTAACCTCATACTCCATTGGAGATTCTGTTTGTATGTTTCAGAAGGCATGGAGTACTGTGGACAACCCAATCCCACTAACAGGACGTGAGATTTGCCTGTCACCCAGGCAGGAGATGAACCTCCCATAACTGATGATAGGGAGCCCAAAAAACACCTTTGAGGAATTGGTGAGATGAGCAAGAGGCGTACCTCCACAGCAAGTCAGATAACCTGGGAAAGGATAAGGGAGACAGACACTGAGGACACCCAACATAATCCAAAACAGAAATCCAGAGACTCTTAAGACCACAATAGTAAAGCAGACCTAAAACTAAGGACAGGATAATCATGACAGGCATTTCTGAGTCTGAGGCCTTATTCTTTCTGATATCAAATCAAATTACATATGTTGGAGTTTTATAATAAGCAACTGAGTTTAAAATGGATGTTTTCTACATGAATTTTCTTTAGCCCCATATTAGAGTTTAAAAATCTGAAGTTGAGGGCTGGAGAGATGGCTCAGCGGTTAAGGCACTGGCCTTCAGTGCCCAAGGCCCTGGGTTCAATTCCCCAGGTCCCACATAAGCCAGGCCCACAAGGTGGTGGTGGCCGTGGTGCGCTCTCTCTCTCTCTCTCTCTCTCTCTCTCTCTCTCTCTCTCTCTCTCTCTCTCTCTCCTTGAAAATGAATAAATAAATAAATAATCTGAAGTTGAGGCTGGAGAGATTGCACAGTGGTTAAAGGCACTTGCCTTGGCTCAATTCCCCAGTATCCAAGTAAAGACACATGTAGAAATTAATACATGTATCTGGAGTTCGTTTGCAGTGACAAGAAGCCCTGGCATGCCTATATTCTCTCTTCTCTCTCTCTCTCTTTCTCTCTCTCTCTCTCTCTCTCTCTCTCTCTCTCTATATATATATATATATATATATATATATATATTCTATCTTTCCTTGCTAGTAAATAAAAATAAAAAGGACATTTAAAAATCCAAAGTTAAAAAAAGCTAAAAGAGTTGCTTAAGCTAATTTACTTTTTATACAATAATTCCAAACTTACTAAATCTACCCTAATATACCAACATTTACTCTCATAGATATCCTAAGTATTTCATCTTTAGGCTCTTTTGTGTTAAAAACTTCTAGAAAAAAATACAAACAATCTCCATTTGAGAGTGAGATCAGTATAGGTTAACTGAGATACACATTTCTGAATTGGCTAGATTCTATTGTGATTAGGCTCTTTGTAAATCACTTATAAAGTGAATTTCTCTTTGGGGTCCCAAGATTTTCGTTTCCAATGTATTTTTCAGAAGGCAGCGAGAGAACTATGGCTCTTCCAACCCTACCAACTAGCCATAAGCCGATAGCTGACCTCCTGGCAAGAGATGAGCCACCCCAGACCTACTGTGGAGGATCCATATGGAACCCCGCAGAGAGTGCTGGGATAAGAAAGAGACCCACAACCACAACCAATCAGTCAACACAGGATGAGCCAGCAAGACAGACACCAACGATCTTCAACACAACCTAAAGCAGAAGTACAGAGATACCTAAGACCTCAGCAATAAAGCAGCCTTAATACCCACCATGACTCAGGGAACTGAGCAGAAGAGAGGGCAGAAAGATTGTAAGAGCCATGGTGGGGGAGAATATCCAGAAACATGGCCCCCCTCAGTAATAACATACAAAGGGGGGGGTGAAACTAGGTTGACTCCTAGGCTGTCCATAACCTCCTACCCCATGGACAGATCCAGACTGCCCACGAAGGAGGATACCCAGCTGATTGGGGACAGGGAAGAGGGAAATTGGGGAACTGGAGACACCAACAGATTATTTGCTCATTTAGTGTTTGTAAATATGAATAATAAAGATATATTTTATTTTAAAAAAACTACAGGGAGGTTATGAAACACTCAAAAGATAAGTGGACCAATCTCCTGATTCTCCTCTCCAACTTGAGCTTCATGAAAATCTTTACAGAGTAGTAAGGCCATTTGAAACTCTCTCAGAAACTGGAAAAGCAAGAAGAAAAGCTGGAAGTGCCCTTGAAATGTTTATCATTCCTGAAAACTCAGTACCAAGTTTTTTAATTTCTAGATATTTTAATATAAATATATAGTATTGATATTTTTTCTTTCTCAAACCTTATTCAAAATCTTCTAAGGTATGGACAATACTGAAACACCAGTGCTTGCTCACTCTGACCTTCAAGTGTCCCTTCCCTGGTTATGAGGAGAAGGAAGGGTTTTCTTTTGCAACTTCAGGAATTAGGCACCCAAAAATGTGGCTTCCCTTATCCCATTCCTCTCAGGTAGCCTGAGTACCACTGCTAACTTCCTGAAGGAAGCTATCCTCTGAAGAAGGGCTCGTGTTTGAGTCCATGTGAGACAAGACTAACACCATAATGACATGGTTAATTATTCAAGTTTTTAATGTCAATGATTATAATAAAATGTGTAAAATAAATGAAATTGTATCTGAAAAATAATTTTTCTATAGTCCAATTTCACTGCAACCCAAGAATGAATTTTCTCTTTACCCAATTTTGAGACTTTTGAGGTATAAACAGGGAAATCAATCACATAGTGATCAAAATGCTAAATTTATATTGATTAGAAATGAGGATACTGGGCTGGAGAGATTGCTCAGTGGTTAAGGCACTTGCCTGCAAAGCCCAATAACCCTGGCTAAATTCCCCAGAACCCACATAAAACCAGATGCACAAAGCAGTGCATACATCTGGAGTTTGTGTGCAGCAGCTAGAGGCCCTCGTGTGCCTGTTCTTTCTCTGTTTGTCTCCCTTTCTGTCTGTACTTGCAAATATATACATATATATATATACATATATATATATATATATATATATATGTATATATATATGTATATATATTTAAAGAGGATATGGCTTATGTACAAACTACAGTGGGCTCTTGAAGGAGCTTAATACCCTCAAATCCAGGCAGCACCGAATAATCACTACAGACATCCCTTGTTGAGCCCACCCTACAAATGTGGTGCTTGTGTGTCAGATTGCACCCCACCTCCATGGGCAAGCACTTCCCCAAGGGAAAGAGAAGTGTCAGGACTACTTTACTTACCAAGTGTCTTACCCACACCTTGTATGCTGACAAGTCCCTTGTCTCCCCTGAAGGAGGAGAGAGTGGGAGACATTGGGACACTGGTCCCCATTGGTGTTTAGAAAGGGTTTTGATGATTTAAAGATGAGTGGAAAATAGGTGAATCCCTAAAGGAAAAGTTCATCACCCTAGGTATTAAACAGCTCATTGGAAGTTCTTCCTGTACAGATTTCCTCAGTTCCCAGATCTACTTAGGAACTGATTGCTCTCATGTCAATCAATGTCAATGTCAATTTCTTCTGAACATTGTCCATAGCCCTGTAACATCATTTTCCCATCATGTGAAAAGCCCTATCCTTCTGGTCTTGGAAGACTTATACCCTTATCTATTTCTTTCATTGTATGAGTATTTTTTTCCCCTGTGAGTAAAGTAATGGCCCAGCAGGGATTCATTCAGTGTGGTCAATATTGGTATTTGACATCTAAATTCTATGACACACTTGAGAAGAGCAGGTAGATACACTGCAGTAATATCTCAATATTCCACACCCTGCTGAATAATCACTCAGCACTGATATTCTGTTTCCTCCAGCAGCAGTGTCCTGGGAGGTCTACAGATGTACCTCAAATGGCACAGATGCAGTTTACCATTAACTGACAGAATGACCTGGGGAGTTAGAGTAAGGTTCTTTTTTAATTCTTATGACTAGCATTGCATTAACATAGTAGCCTGAGACATAAGAGAATTGTTTTACACTCCATTATTTTTCTTTATTGAGAACCAAATCAAGGTTCATGAACTTCGAAATATCCAATCTCTACTTAATAAGAATTTCAATCCAATTGTCCTGGAAGTGCCATCTGACATAAGAGATGGCAACTTACCTGGCAAGTCTAGCTGAGGACTCTGTGATGGCTGATCTCATCCAGTAATTGTCTGCATTAACTATCTTGGCATTCAGATATTTGTCCTGGCTTTAATGAAATTTATTTTCAAATAGCAGATGGCAAGCTCTTGAAAACACTGACCTCGTCATTAAATCTCTCTCATTTCTCACATTATGTGTTCACTGAATGCTAATTGATTGACGGAAGAATTTGTAGTGGTCTGACACTGTGTTTGTGAATAACACTGCCTAATTACTCATAGCTTTTTATATGAATGTCATGTTTGGATACAACTTAATGGGAAGAGTAGTTGGAAGTAGTAGAGGAAAGGACTGAGAAGTCAAAGCTAGATAATTAAAATGATTTATCCCAAAGACGTCCTGCTAGTTAACATTAGATGTTAGACAAAGATTTAGCTCTCTTGACACTCACTCTGAAGAAGTTTCTATTTAACCATGAAGAATCATTGTTTATAATCTGGGAAGCTATCCCAATATTCAAAATATACAGTTGAAGACCAAAGGCCCAGACACTGAGAGTGACGAGCATTTAGATAAGACACAGGGATCAATATTTTTTTATAGAACCCAGCGTTATTTTAAGCATATCATTTTGTTTTTGTCTTTACCTTTAAAAATTTACAAAACGATCTGATGCAAGTCTCTGAGGGGATTTCTATGTCTTGCCCTCTGGATACTCCTCCCAGCTCTGGAAGGGGGACTGCCCCTCTCAGCTTAGAAACTTTGCTGCTTTACTTCCATTCTCTCTTTTTTTTACCTTCTCTTAATTATTTCATATTTTTAAAGCATATCATTTTGATAGTTCATCTTAACTCTCAGTTTAACAAGATTTAGACTTACTGTGTAAACAGACTCTGGGTATGTATGCAAAGATGTTTTCAGGGACAGTAACTGAGGAGGATGTATAGGGGCTGGATTCCTGTAAGGAATGAGGAGTAAGTCAGCTGAGAAGAGGCATTCATGTCTCCTCCCTTGGTGACCAGCTGATAGGTCCTTGCCACTATGCCTTCCCCACTGATGGATTACATCCTTCCCTAAACTCTGAGCCAAAACAACCCCTTCCTTCTAAATTCCTTTGTCAGGTATTGTGGAAATGCACTGAACAAAGTAACTAGGACAGAGTTTCAGGATCCTTAATCTTACTACCAACTGCCTTATTATCTCAAAAGTACTGTGATTTTTATCCATGGCCAGGCTTAAGATCCAACATAGTCATGTGTGTATATTCATGTAAGTGTGTCTGTGTGTATGTGTGGAGGGAATTATATTGAGTAAAGTTCTTTAGAAATGTCACCAACCACTGTGTTTGATTGTAGCAAATTAAATTTAGTCTATCACCACACTTTTTGTTATTGCAGGCAATCATAAATCAATATTATAAACCAGATCCTCCTCCCTACTCTCTGGGAGCCCAGAATCTAGATTAGTAAGAGAATACCACCTATTTTGTTTTTAATCAGCAGAAAGAGCCAAAGAGAACCAATGTGAACATTTTTGAAAGACTTGCTAAAAGAAATGGTAACCATGTGTCTGCCAAAAACAGTTCAAGCACAAAGTACCCATTTGTTACTTTCTGCTAAAGACCAGAATGAAACAACTTCCACCCAGTCTTATAATTGAAATGCCCAGTATGGCCATAACATTCTCTTTAAAAAACACCCCTTTGCCCCAATTAGGATAAAATACACTTGAAAGCAGGCACAATGTTTCCAGTGCTCACTGTTGTCATTGAAGCCCTGACATCACACCTAGAAACATGGAGAACTGTAGTTCCTAAAAACAAATTAGGAAATTAAGGGCTTGATGAAACCTCTGGACCTTCCAACTTCTCTAACACAGCAAGCATATAAATATCATTCTTTCTTAATCCTGAGAAAGCAACTCCAGAATGATACTATGGTGTGTATAATGGAGTAGCTGCTGTATATGAAATATAAATAAAAGACTTTGGCTTAAATATAACACCTCTATTGTACTCAATACCTAGCTGAAATCATAGTTACCAGCATTAGAATAAATATCCAGGGATAATAAAAGGGAAGCATCCAGGTACTAGCATGGATTTTGAACCATGAATGTGGACAAACCTTTAAAATCCTCAGGAATGCTCTCTCTGAACCTAAAAAGGATAGTATTCTCAGGTATGTAATTGTAAGATTTTCTGAGTTAGCTGAATTTATAGGCTTCTGGATGTTTTAAAATAAATCTGTCTTCCTATAAATCACATACTTTAAAATGTAATGAATAATTTTGTGGCATTTATGAGATCTATTTTGAAAAATGGAAGCTAGATATGCATACAGACTCATGTGTGCATGCTTGTTAGAAAAAGAAAAATAATCTTTTAATTATGCTAGTCTCAAGTTGCCTTTCTTGATTTTTTAATATACCAAAATTTATTTAAATCTCAATAAATGTCAGAGATATATCTCCTGCCCATAAACTTCCATGGTCCAAACTTTAGACAACTTTTTACACTGCGATAAATTCCTATTTATCCACAATCCAAGCCACTATGATAGAGAAATAATGTGAATGTTTTTTGTGGATTTTTCTAAGTGATTTCTGCTCATGTTATCCTAAGAGTACACGAGGAATCTTGCAGTAAGATGGAAACAACTGCTCGGATTTGTCCAGATCAGTTGAGCCATCCCAGGCTTTCATGACCAGAGGTTATCACCTTTTATTTCTTTGTGATCATGGTATCTCCCCTGCCAGGTAAGTATACACCTTTAATTTCTTAAGGATCACTCAGAAAGTCTCAGGAAACCATGGATTTTCTCTGAAGAATTACAGTTTTACACACCCATGCAAAGTCTGATATACAGGTTCAAGACATTCTTAAGTCCCACAGATGTTAAATTGAAGAAAAGTGTCATCTCCTTACTGACTAGCAATCAGAGTGCTGGAAAGAGTACTCCATGCAACCTACTAGAGGAGAGCAGTCTTAACCAGCAGGGGTTCACACAAGCTAACCAACTGCTTACCCAGGAAGGATGTGCCCACTAGCCCAGTAGAGACATGTCTGTTGTGGGATTAACCAACACTCTATTATTATTCAATTAGAGGATCACTCCATGGGTTGGAATCCATACCCGATATTGTGAAATTGAAAACATTGTCATAAGGTGATGGATAGGAAGGTCACAAACCCTAAAGGTGAAGTTACTACTGTTGTCTGGCTATATGGATATATGACACCTACAGAATTGGCCTCTAAATACATAGGTAGATATATAGATATATAGATAGATAGATAGATAGATAGATAGATAGATAGATAGATGATAGATAGATAGATAGATAGATAGATAGATAGATAGATAGATAGATAGATAGATATAGATGGTAGGGCTGCTCTCACTTTTTGTTACTGAAGTCTTCTTTTCTGATGGTCAAGAATGTTGGGTAGACTCAAAACTCATCAAAGTGCTGAGAAAAATTGACAATTGCCTGTTTGGCAGTTAAAGAGACATTTATATCACACCCTACAGGATTTATAGAAGAAGAGGTGGTGGAAAGAATGTAAGAGCCACAGAATGGGGAGCAGTGCTTTGAACACTGCCTCTTGGAACAAAAGTAGTCATATTTATGACTTCACAGTAACTGTTATGTCATGGTTTGATCCAGGTGTCCCCCACAAACAAATGAATGTGTTCTGATTGATTGATCCTCAGCTGATGGCAGTTTGGGTTTTACAACCTCGCTGGAGCTTTGTTGTTGGGGGCGGGTTTATGGGGGTTATAAGCCAGCTTCCCCTTGCCCGTGTTTGGCACACTTTCCTGCCATTGTTTCTAGTGCTGTGGCGGAGGATCTGCTCATGCCATCGTTTTCCCTGCCAGGATGGAGTCTCCCCTCGAGCCCTTAAGCCTAATAAACCCATTTCTCCACAAGCCACTTGTGCTTGGGTTCTTTCTGCACAGAAACTAGAAAGCTGATTGCAACATGTCATTATTTGCATAAGATCTGAAAAAAATATGGAGCCCATCAGCAAGTTTTCATGAATGATGGAGGAGAACAAATACAATAAAAAACAAAACACAACAATAGTTGGCAAATGTGGGGAATCAATGCAAGGGATGGAGCAGCAGGCACAAAGTGGATTGGTTTAATTTTCTTATAATTTTATTTGTTAAAAAAAAATAAAAGGCTCATCAATTATACTCTTACTGATCTGAAGCTGTGCTGGATAACCATTGTCAGAGGCGGCCCTTCTTTGCCAAACACTACCTTTTTCCACACAGTGACTCAGGGGTGAAGGGTTGTAACATAGCCCAGATATGACCAGGTGAGTCAGTAATAAGACGTGGCTATCTGAGAGACTCTACAAATAGAACACAATAGATAGCTCTGGCTTTCTCTGAAAAAAAAAGTGATGTATCAAGATTTCCTTTGTCTTTTAATCTCAAGAACCGTCTGTTTATTAATTTGATATATATATGTAAAATTTTCCTTATGGATTCTTTTAACTCTTGGCATATCAATAATCTGACACATCGAATACAAGTGTTTCCTTTATGATTGTTAAATGTCTGTCACAATGACTTTATAGAAGTCATTAGAGGTAGCACAGGCTCATAGTCCTTGAAGAAATACAAAGCTGTTAAAAAGCCCACCTCCCTCCCAAAAATACCTCTTTGAAATAATTATACCATAGCACGGATCCAACAAATTTTTGCCATTATTATATATGTCAGAAGATGAATGTGCAGTCTGTGTTAGGTGTGCAATGTCACATAGACTCAATTGTAATGGCATCTCAGGATACACAAAGATATTGTTCATGGGTTCATCATAGGTGGGAACAGGTTTTGAATATCTGAACCTAACAGTGTAGGCTGAGGTTCAACTGAAGGGAAAGACCCTGGTCCTCTGCTACTGCCTACATCTTGTCCTTGTAACTGACTTTGTTATATGTCTTCCAAACACTTTTCCAAGTCTGTTTTTTTTAAAGACTAACTTTGTTAGTCCTTATAAACACACTGTAAGGTCAGTTCAATCTTGTGTTATTACTGTGATAATTTAGTCACACCTCATGGAGTCATGGGGTAATGAAAATGGTTGAGCCAAAATGACAATTTTGGCTCATCTGGGCTAAGAAATGGAATCTTTAATTGGCATGTCATTTTGTTTAGGTAACTGTCACTGGTCATTGGATGCCAACAAAACTGTTGCCCCTGGGAAGACTTTAATGTCCCATTGTGGCCTAATTTTCTCAGAGATGGTCACAGCTTCTCCTATCTCACGTGTTCTATAGCACTGCAAACTTGCCACACTCCAGTCAATGGTTGGGGGTTTATACTTCATGTTTTCATCCATGGATGTATGTTCTGTGAGTGTCTTGACCACTGATCACGGTAGATATGCAGAGACATGTGAGTCTTGGTCAGTAGGAAGACTAGATGCCCCTCCTTGAGCTTTTCTTCATGCCTTCTCCTGGGTACTTATCCAAAGTCCGCCACCATTCTTACAGAATCAGAGCCACACGGACCATGTATGTGCAGGAGCTCTGCAGACAGACCAGCTGAGCTCACCGCCAACATCTAGCACTGACCACCAAAGGTGGCAGAGGTTAGATTGTACTTTTAGCCCATGACGGTTTCAGATGACTACAGCCACAGCTGTGATCGAACTATATAATGAGAACAAAGTTTTTTTTTAACGTAGCCAAGCTCTTAGGACCATCTGTGGACTTCCTTACTCTCACATTTGGAGATGGAAAAGACTTCTTAGAAATTCCAGCAGCACGCCGGTTGTGGTGGCACACGCCGGTAGGATATTGCTGAAGAAATTCCAGCAGCTCAGATGGAGAGAGAGAAAAAGGAAGATGGGAAGGTTACAGGAGAGAGAAAGGTCTGAAGGTGTCATAGAGAATAATGCAGAGAAAACATGGGGGAGGAAGATGGAAAAGGAGAGAAGAAACGGTTGCAAACCATGTGTGCCAAAGAGGAAATGGTTTACTCAGCCTGATAGGTAGGTTGGCTTGTTTTAAAATATAGCTCAGTACATGTCAGTGTCTGTGTCAGGAAATGGGATGTTGAGAAAGAGTCTGGGCTACGAGAAGGGTTGAGTCAGATCTCACACATCACTTCATGACAACTGAGAAATTAGACTTTATGCTCTAGGCAACAGGAAGAGAAAGAGATAAGTTCTCATATGTGCAACTAGGGAAGATAAGTGATCTCAACAGCAATGTACAGCAGATAAATGGGGAAAGTTATGGTGAAGGTAGGAGATTCTGTCAGGTGGTGATTCCAGAAAAAAAGAAGGAAAAGGAAAAGAAAGAAAGAAAGAAAGAAAGGAAGGAAGGAAGGAAGGAAGGAAGGAAGGAAGGAAGGAAGGAAGGAAGGAAGAAGGAAAGAGCTAAAGCTACATGTATAAGAAGGTGAAGGAGGTGTTGTAAAGAGAGCTTAAGAAGCCAGAACCAACAGTACCTGAAAGCTCCCAGGATGGATGAAGTCATACATGACCCTAGTATTCAGGCTTGGCCAATTCTGGGTTAATGCTGCCTTCACCAAGGTCAGGAACAAGAGCTACTCCCACAGCAAGGCAGATAACCGAGAGAAGCACAATGGAGAGAGGCACCAAGGGTGCCCAAAATTGTCCAAAATAAAAATTTACAGACTCTTAAAAACCTAATAACTATGCAAAATTTAAACTCACCCTCTATGACTCAAGGAAATTTGTAGAGGAGGGGGGTGGAAAGAATGTAAGAGTCATATGGGGGAGAATAATTAATGTATATGAGGGATTTACATCATGAATTCAATAGCTTTATCTAAGAACTTATGATACTGAGCATATTGTTGTGTTAATATATATATATATATATATATATATATATATATATATATATATATATATATATATATATATATA
>PVHP010000949.1:0-85275 GCA_004024765.1 Zapus hudsonius | reverse complement strand
ACTGCAGGATTGCAGGAGTTGTTGAGAAATCATGAGACAGAAAATGTTCAGTTGCTACTCATTCCCCAAACACCATTTCTAGGAAGTAACTGTGAAAAATCTGAGAATTTAATTTTTTCCACATATATGACATTTTAAATGTTTTGGTACTTTCATCTATATATACAATGCATTTCTATCCCATTTTTCCCGTTACCTTTGTATCCCCCCCCCAATAAAATCTTTCTTATTCCCATGTTATCTCTATCCTAAAGTCATGCCTTTTCCCCATTGAGTTAAATTGGAAGGTTTAAAATGAGAATGGGCAACTCACTAGTGACCATACCAAGGAAGGACAAGACTCACCCTCTCCAATAACTTTACAGTTGCCACTAACTTCTCTGAGAAGTGGGGATTCTCAGGAGCCCTTTCCCCATTACGATGGCATATCAGCTGCCTCAATCTTGTAATCTTGTGCAGAATACCTCTGCTGAGAGCTCAGGACTGTCATACCCATGTTGGATCCAGAAGACATATGCCCCAGGCCCCTCTCCTCTTCTGCTCTTAATGTTATTTGTGCCCCTTCTTCCCTGTGGTTCCCTGAGCCTTAGAGGGTGTAGCTGTTAACATCTCTGAAATAAGAATAAATCTTAAATCACTGGAAGATATAGGGTAGTTAATCCTTTTTCTTAATGTTACAAAAATCGTGTTTTATAATCAATGGCACTTTAGAGTGAACAAAATAAGAAAACACTTCATAGTAACCATTATTTCTTTATATATATATATATGTATATATATATATATATTTCAGATGCAAACATGTGTAAAAATATAGTAGTATAGACAATATGCTCATAGGACAAAATAATGAGAGGACTCAAATGGTGAATTTGAATGTACTGGTTGCTATAGTTTAGATGATTTCCACAGTTATGTTCTAATCTTAATCATATTTCTGTTCTTTTTCTTTATTGATAACTATAGGGTATAGTTTTATGTGTAAGCTTTAATGTGGCACTCTGATATAGGCATTGATTGTATCAGATTCAAATCAGTATAAGCATTTTTAGCTCTTCAAATATTTAAGACTACTTTGCATTGAGAATATCCAAAGCATTCCATATTTACAAAATGTACAATGTCAATATCTATATCCACTTGATTCTGTTGCAGAACACTCATCTAATTGTAATTTAGTACCCGATTATAGAACTCTCCTCTCCTTTCCTCTGCCCTACTCATCCAGAATCTGATAATCATTATCTTACATTTAAGTTATGTAAAATCAACTCAGTTATGCACTAATAGTTACTATCTTTAGGAGGTTTTTGGGTGCGTGGTGAGATCTCTGGTTTTATCAATGGGTTACTACATCCATAGTTCATAGATTAATAGTTGTTGAGTAAGTGGCTTTCTTATAAAACCATGCTCTCACTTTCTCTGTTTCACCATGTGATGTCTCACACTAATGCAGGCTCTGCCATGTCCCCACAAGTAACACAGCCCTCAGCAGATATAGTTTTTACACAATGGACTTCCTAACACTCAGAATGGTAAGAAATGAATGTGTATTCTTTATAAACTACCCAGTCTCAAAATATCCAGTATTTTGCTATGGAAACACAAATTAGACTAAGACATTAAAGAAAATTTAGAGACAGAAACAAATTTCATATTATTGATCCCTCTTGTGCAAGGACGACATTCATTATTCATGTTTTCTAATTTCAATTTTACATTTATCCCATCTAATGCATTCTGGTGTGTGTGTGTGTGTGTGTGTGTGTGTGTGTGTGTGTGTGTGTGTGTGTGTTTGTGTGTTAAGGAAACTTAGTACAAACAAACAAGAATCCAGAAGGATGGAATATAGCCAAAAATTGAAGCCTCACCATGAAGAAATATGAGGAACCTTAAAAGATTGGGAGACTCAGAATGACCTGTACAAGGAGAAAGGACTCTGTGAGCAAGTGGCAGGAACAAGACATAAAGACTCTAGGAAGGAAACTTCAGAATGTAACCTACACCTCAGTGGCAGGGGTCACTCAGGGAATGCACTGAGTGAAGAATCTGGAGCAGCAACATGTTAGATGCTCTGAGCAAATACCATAGAACTTGCTAGGTCCTCTCTGGGGCACTGCCTGGGGAGAGAGAAAGAGTCCTATTAGTGATGCTACAGGCTGTGAACCAAGAAGTGCCTTAAGAATTCTTCAAACTTAATTTACAGTTCAAATTGATCCTAGGGTCACAGAAAGGACATACTTAGAGGAGAGGTATAGAGAAATCACCATTGTGAGAATGAGAGGTGACAGACTGGAGGATTAGACACTATAAAGTCACAAAAAAAGATATTCTAGAATTCTTGGCTGTTTGATATTATCAATTAGGGAAGAAAGACTCATTATAAAAATTATTGAGTCACAGACTTATAACGATGGAGAATTCCATCATGTTTCATAGAGCTAGATGATTTGATCTTACTTGTCAAAAATCATAATGCAATAAAAAGAACTAAAAAAATCTGCTATAATTGATTTACTTAGAGAAGACATCCATACGAATTGCATTAATATTAAGTAACTAGAAAACAATGTTTACCTATCCTCTACTTTGTGCTGTAAATTTTATATTATGGCACCTATCATAATAATAAATGAGAAGGTAATTAATATTACATATATCATTATCCATAAAGAAACAGGTACCGTATTCAATGTAATTTCCCCAAAGACCAGGTAGTAGCAACTACAATCAAATTCAGGTTTAGAGATCCTTGGTTTCGCTATAATATTATATTGCTCAAATACATTGTTTTGATTTCTCAGAAAATGTTTTAATTAATGAGAATATTAGATAACAAGATATTTAATTCAGCATACAGGTGGTGAAGGAGAATAACCCTTTGGCAAGATTTTTGCCTGAAGAAAAAAATCACAATTGCTAGTTTCTTACACAGAAATATCCATCAATAAATGAAATCAATACTTGCCAAATGCAAAGGAAATCTAAGTGCCAAACACTTATTTTAGGTGTTAAAGGGAAGAAAAAGATGAGAATCAAAATTGGTATCAGGACAGGATTTTAGCTAAAAAATGACCGAAGCTTTGAAATACTTGCAATCAGAGGCTGACAACCTCGTCCTATACAACCTGTTCACTCAGATTTTTAAATTTATTTTTAAATGATTAGAAAATAACACACACAAAATATAATATTATGTGACACCTAAAATGGGTTGAAATTCAATATCCACTGTGCATCTCTAGAGCACATTGGAACTCTGCCCCAATCACGTTTGGTCAGGGGATGCTTCTACAGTGTACAGAGAGGCCATACCCGGAGACCACAGTGTCTCTGTCCTCTTCTGTATGGAAAATCATCTTTCAAGCCAATCTTTCACAACTCCTGAAAAGATAATAATAAATGGATGCGTTTCAGCTTTCAAATTATTGAAGAATATCCACCCCATGTCTTAACCAAAATCCACATATTTTCCTGTTGAAAACTCACATTCTCAATCACAGTTACACCCAGTTCTTTTTAGGACATAGAACATGATGTCCTTCTGCTTTGAATTTCTGTGCAGATGTTTGCTTGCCTGGACCATTTGCCCTTTTCCCTTCAAAATCCATTATTATTTCTTACAGGTAAATACTACTATCCTGCAACAAACATATGCAAATAAATTAAAGTTCTTTATAAACTATCCTATAAATATTAATCTGTTAATATAGCATTATACTTTATTCTGCATCAAGGTATTATCAAAATTATTAATTATGCTTTATGACCAACCCATATAATTTTTGTTACAAATTTTGATCAACACTGTTAAAACTCTAAATAGTTATAAAAAGATGAACACTGTTAAACATATACTCGCCAGTGATATCATCCTTTCTAAGACACAACCTTTATTTTCCTAGATTCATGTGTTATAAATGAATGTCACTTTTTGTGAAAATGATGTAAGATTCAGCTTCAAATTCTCTCATTATTACTATTATTTTGTTTTTAGACACATTAGTGAGGAAATATGTTAGTATAAATAAGTTGTTGATAATGTGGAAATTTAAGAAGACTTTAATACTGGATCTGCGTTTTGAATTTCACAACAAAACTTCCTAATGATCAAACATGTAAAATATTTCTTCTGGCACAGTCTTCCCCTCGGTCAAGTTCTCATTCTTGTTTATTTCGTTTTTTGTTTTGTTTTGTTTTTTGTTTGGTATTTATTTATTTTTTGGTTGGTGGTGTTTTGTTTAAGCAAAAGATTAGAAACTATCAACTTCCAAAATAAATGGTTACACAGCTCTTAGAAATTATTTTCCTATCACAATTCTTCCTGAACATGTAAACAGACAGAACCCCAGAGGCATGCCTTGCTCTAGCTCTTGGAAGAAGAAACCACTCTAGAGGGTGGTAGAAAAGTCCTGTGCCAAGGTAGATTAACCTTAGGAATATGAATGAACAAAGTCAGAAGTCTGGAAACCGGTGTCTAGAGAACTTTTTGGCCTGCTTACCTTCCTTAAAACTGCATGTCTCTAAATTACCCACAACCCAGTTGAAGGTTGCTGTTCTAATCTATAATCACTATTCTAATCCCACTGACTGATACAAAGTATATTCAGTTGTGTTCAATAAATTGAATTTTCATGAACTACTGAATAGTTACCTCCTGGGAATCTAGCTTTCTTAAAAATGTCATAATTTCCTTCCTTGTCATTCAGATACAAATCAGAAATACCCAGATGCCTCATAGTTTTAAAAAATAATTCCAAATTTCTCACATTTCTCAGATATTTCATTCTTAAAAAAAAACTGACAAAGAAATTCAATACAATGCTCCTAATCCTTTGTAAGGAAAAAAAGGAACCAGCAGCTTTGGGTGGTGACAATATGATAACCTTACCTTTTAAAAATGTATGGCTATTGAAAGACCAGATTAATTAACACTCCCAGAACTAGGGTCTATTCAGAGGGTAAAGAATTCAGTAGAGGTGGCTTCTAGCCAAAATAAAAGAGATAAGTTGTTAATTAGCTTTTCCTGCTATTTGTCTGAAGGTGATCCTCCTGTGCATGAGAATAAAATATATGAGTGACTTTAGAAACCTGATACATTGAAGCTAGCTCAAAAAGAATGATGAAGTAAAAAAAAAGTCTGTATATTTTCATTTTCCCAAAGAGTTTTAGTTTATATGCTTTTCTCTACAGTTACATTTTTGTATATCAAAACCTAAATGAGGGATAAATCATAGTACAGGAGGTTTCTTTGTTCTGGGATGTTTTTCCAGATATTTCCCCTTACCAAGTTCCCTTTGTCTCTAAAGGCAAAGAAAAAAAAAAGATTGCACTCAATTCCTTCTAACCCAGCTGCTGTTGTTTTATAAGCCTACAAAAAACCAAGGCCTAAACCAGGTATGTTTGTCACCTATAGGGTCTCTAGTTCACTTTATCTTTACAGATAAGCCATAAATTTTAGGGCTTGCCTTCTATGTCCCTGTTGGCACTTTGTGGCTAAAGTTCCTGGTGCCATTAGATCTCTATTTCTAAAGGAAGCGCAAAGGTTTCTGCTGCTTCTTTGCAATGGCAACTTTTCTAGTAGTTTATATATTCCTGAGATGGCTCCTAGCTCACAGGAAAACTCAGGCCATTGACAAATGAATCCAATATACTAAAGCCAGTCTATATCGAGGTGGGATTCATGAAAAGAAATGTTGATCTAATGTGTTCCAAACAAGTATTCTTTCAGATAATATTTATGATGAAATATTATCTCTACTTCCCAGATGCAAAATTTGAGGCTAGAGGTTTAAGAATTTGAAAGGTGCAAGTTTATGAATGCATATCCAGGCTCTCTGATACATTGGTGCAACACAACCTTAACTTTTAAAAAAACATTTATTTATAGGCAAGCAGTAAAGAGGTCCATACCCAATGCAAGATGAGTCTTTTCTTCTCTTCCCTGGAGTGTATAGAGTCACATGGAAATGATAATTCAGATTCCTCCAATACTGACTGATTCATGATGAATCATAAATTCATTAAATCCACCCAAACAGGACAATTATTTTCATTTAAGTTGAAGTGACTCTAATTCACAAACAATACCAGCCTCTCAAAAGTGTTCATCCTATAGGATCTCCTAAAACCTCCCATAAAACACTGTGTTTATTTCAGTAAATTTTATGATGTGTTCATGTAAATCAACTTGCAGGTATTGGTGGTAAAATGGTATCTTAAAATGTCTTACAAATAATCAAAAACTGAAAGGTTCCGAAGCATGATAAAGTTCACAAAGTCTCCTCTGCCCATATCTAAGCTCTTCCCCAGCACCTCTGCACCCTCTCTAGCAAAACTACCAGCCAGCAGATCTTCCAACACCAACCAGCTGATCTCATCTTTTTCAATAACAAGTGAAAAAACTCTTCTTTCTATTCTTGAATGTGTTTCCTTACTGGTAAAATTTCTCATAGTTATCTGTCTAGACTCTGCTCAATTCTCTTCTTCTACCTTTCATAGAGATATACAAATTAGGTGCTTTCTGATGTCCATTGCATGGACAAATTCATCAATAACTTTTTCTTTATGAACTGAACTGTATGCCTTTGAAATATAAATCTTGGGCTGGAGACATGGTTCAGCAGTTGGAGGGTGAAACTTCACGGCCCAGGTTTGATTCCCTACTGTTCATGGAAAGCCAGATGCATAGGCTGGCCCATGTGTCTGGAGCTTTTTGAAGTCTCAAGAGGCACACATTAATTCTCTATTTTACTCTTCCTCCCTTTTTCTCCATATCTGCTTGAAAATAAATAAGTAAAATATTTGAAATTTACATCTTGACATTCTAACACCCTCAGTGGAACTGTATTTGAAGAAAAGACCTTGAATGGGTATCTAAGTTTTAGTGAGACCATAGGATGGGTCCTTGATTCAATATGACTGATACCTTTATGAGAGAGATGAAAGAGAGAGAGAGAGAGAGACAGAGAGAGAGAGAGTGAGAAGTAGCAATAGGATTGTACAAAGCAAAGAAATAAAAACATGTCAAAGCAAAACAAATCTGTACAACTACCTTCAAAAAGAAGGATGCGAAAGGAAGAAGCAACCCTTTTAACACACCTTCACTATGAACTTGCAGCTTCCAGAACTATGTGTATTTGTCTTAACATTTTTTCAACTGCCCAGTCATTGTATTTTTTAATAGAAATTTTATTTATTCATTTATTTGGTCTTCTTTTTCTTTTTGAGACAGTGTTTTACTCAGAAACTCTAGCCAACCTGAAATTTCCCATGGCCTTGAACTCTGTCTCATCAGAGCTGTGAATTCAAGGGACTCACCAAACCTGGCTTGCCGAGCTATTTTCATATGCAAGCTTTAGCACACTAAAAAACCCTCCATATTTCTGAACCAACAATCTGGTTTTGTCATTATCTGACTTTACTGATTAACAGCATTTTATAGAGTTAGATTTTCTTTGAAATCGCATCCCTTGGCATGACATTAACAACTAGCTTATTTTTATCTTTCTAAATTTCTTTTTCTATCTTTCCTCCTTGAAAAGATATAACGAATATTCAGCTTGGTAGGATTGACTATTAAACTCAGAACTCTGAGATGCTGGACAGTGGTTATATGTCTGGACTCTCCCCAGCTTTCTTTGCCATTTTCTTATATCCCTCTCTCAAGGTTCATTTTTCTCCACTTAAACTTTTCTCTTTCCTGTTTCTGATTCTCTTCGCTAAGAATGATCAGGCAACTGGTGACTTCATCCTCTGTTCCTCTGAATTTACTTATTTCCCGTATTTTCACAATTATCAAATTTGTATCTCCTACATGGAATTCAAGACATACTTTTTAAACTTGCTGCAAGACGTTGACACTGGAGTGACTGAGATGATGCATCACACACCTGACATATTACATACTTATCTTCCAAAATTCCACACCAACAACAACTACCTCCTACAGTTCTTATTCTCCTCAATTCATGAAAACTCAATTTTACTCAAGCCAAAAGAACTGTATTTTATTCAAAATTTGGATCTTGTCCATCCGAAAATCTGTTGACTCTTCCTTCAACATATCTCATTGAATTAATTTACAGAGTGAAATTCAGTTAGGAGGGAACAATCAATATACTATATCAAACAGTTTCGGGTAACCATCTGCTATAGTTTGGATGTGTTCCCCAAAGTTCCATATTAGAAACAACCCCAGTGCAATAGGGTGCTTTGGTCATAAAGAATTCATGTTGGTTGATGAGTTTTTTGCTCTCTCTCTTCTTCTCTTTGCTCTCTGCCAGGAGAGAATATCCTCATCAGAGGCCAGCACCTTTATCTTGGATTTTTTTTTCAGCCTCAGGTCTGCTAGAAAATCCATTACAGCTATTTAAGAAATAGTCTGTCCCTGTTCTGTCCCAGCAACATAAAAGGACTAAGAAGCCACAAGGCTCCCATTCTAAGGGTGTCTCCCCCACCTGTGTGACACTAAAGCATACCTTGGTAATGTATCTTAGCTTCTTTTTTGGCAAAACTGATAAGACCAAGGATGAACTATAATCCAAAGACAGGGAAATCTATAGTCTTGTAAATTAACCCATGTTCACTTCAACCTTGTTCAGAAAAGCTGAGTGGGTTTGGAGAAGCTGAGAGATAAGACTGTGTTATAGAGTTTAGGCAGACAGTCATCCAGGGAAAGCAACAAAAGTCCATGTGGACAGGAAAGATAAGAAGGAGCAGGAGAGAAAGACATAGGAGTACAGAGGAAGTCATTTTATAGGGAAATGAAACTGGAACGGAAGATCGCAGAACCTATGATGAAGCAAGGTCTCAAGAGAAATCTTGTTTCTGCAACATAGTAATATGTCTATAAATCTCTGACTTTAAAGGGCCTTGAAGAGATATCTTTTCCTTATGGCTAATGTAACAAATCCATGTGCTAAGAGAACTCTGAGGCTCTATTTATACTAATTATATAAGAAATGTATCATGCTCAGCCATTGGCACAAATGCTTGTTAAGTCCACGGTTCGTGAGGGTTCAACAAACAAAACTAAAGAAATAAAATTAAATAATGAAATGCTTAGGTTGATGGCAGAAGACAGTATTTTGTTGAATGACAGTTTGTTTAAAACTAAGCCTAACGAGGGCTGAAGAAATGGCTTAGCAGTTAAAGCCTTTACCTGCAAAGCAGAAGGATCTCAGTTTGATTCCCAAGTACCCAAGTAAACCAGATAGACAAAGTGGCACATGCATCTGGAGTTCATTTACAGTGGCAAGAGGCCCTGCTGTACCCATTCTCTCTCTGTATGCCTCCTGCCTCTGTGTGTGTGTGTGTGTCTATCTCTTTCTCTTAAATAACAAATAAATAAAATTTAAAAAACTAATAACTAACTAATGAAATATTTAAGCATGATTATGTAAAAAAAATCTAAGAAGCAAAGAATTATGAACAATATTTTAAAGCTGAACTTCCAAGAGCCGCTGTACCAACAATGTGGTCACTTGCTTTGTTTTTATTTTTACTTTTACTAAGCTGAAGATCAACCATGGCAGAGAACATGGAAGGTGATCTTTTGTGAATGAAGCAGAGCTACATTTTGCTTAGTAAAGCTGATTTTGTGGCATCTATTGTGTGAAAGTGACAGAAAAATAGACACCAGAGACATTAATCACACAAAGTCTGTCACTAAGGAGGAACACAACCAACAATTTTACCATCAACTCACAGGCCATAATCTTGAGAAAAAGGAATGGCTTTCCTTGGTTATCCCACCCCTGAGAAGTAACTAATTACATGCCAATTGCTAAATACTGGAGCCAAAGAAGACAAAGGGCTTATTTTCTCCCTTTGTAACAAAAGCATTTATCAATAGACTATAGACATTGCTTCAAATTTTAATTTTGTCAGTTTGAGATTTGAAATGAATCATTTAAAAACTCTGATGATTAAAATCCCTAAAGTACAAATATACAAGTTAGAAAAGTATTTTTTAATGTGATCAATCATATTTGCATCATGCATCTTGGAAACATGGTGTACTACTTGGAAAAATTCTAATATTTATTGTTACCATGCATTAAAACTTAAATAAATACCACACCAAAAGAAATAAGTAAGACCACAAGATACATATTTTTGCATACACATGGTTTGCATTTCCCACTGGAAGTCTTAAAGGGAAGTAAGGTATAGAAAAGAATGGAATAAAATGCTGTCCTTCACTTTAAGATATTAAATCCATAGGTTTAGGGAAGTGGTAGTGTTTATATGAATTGTTTTACTTTTCTTTCTTTCCTATCCCAGTTATTAACCAAATTAGAGTTATTACCCAAAGAATAGAGGTCTCTGAATCAGGCCCAAGGGAATTTAAGGGCAGGAGCTTTTGTGTATGAATTTGGGCTGTTCTATTCCCAGAAACCCATTCAGACTTAACAATAACTTTCTTTGTTTTCATCAATGTTTTAGAGGAACAAGTAAGAAGGAGGGATTAATACGGTGCACACAGGAAGGCAGTGGGGAGATGTGGTTAGTGTTCTAACAGCCCTAGCAAAGAAGCCTGAGGGAACTTTATTTCCAGGTTTTTCTTTTTTTTCCTGAGGTCCTGTGTGACTCAGTGGCTATTGTCTCTTCAGGTAACTACCAAATGCACTTCCGGACACATATCATGTTACCCAAGAAGTAAGTAGCAAGAAGTAAGAAGTAATCCCAGTGATTTGGGAGTGTTAAGCAATATTCATACTTCTTCAATCTTCAGAATGCATAACTAAATTTTATTGTGTGCTCATTCTGGGATTAACCTGTGTGATATTCTGGAGAATCCAATGTTGGAAAGATGTATTCCCTGTCCTAAGAGACCCTTACTCTACAGTAGAAATCAGATACACACAAGAATAAAATTCAGGGAAAATCATACTGCCGAGACACAGGAGGGTACTAATGAAAAAGATTAAAAATAATTCCTTTTCCTGTATTTTTCAACTTTAACCTAATTAACAACTGAATGTTGGGTATGATGATAGTGAAAGATAAACAGTCCTATATGGATGATAACACACAGTGGAATGTTTCAATACATTTTGAAAAGTACATATATCTTCAACATCTTTATTGGTTAGAACAAGGCAAATTTATTTTTGTGTTGTTTCATACAAATTCCACACTTTTGTTCATAAATGTCACTTGTGTTTTAAAATATGCACAGACACACTTTTGTACATATTATGCAAATCCATTAATTTAGAAAGTTATAAAATTTATCTTATGCACATTAGATATCAAGAGGTCCTTTAAATTATCCTATCTTACTACCACCTTTTCAAGATTTTTAAAATGCATGTATTTTCTTTCATAGAACAAGAAAAGTGGTTCGATATTGGACATTAGGTGACCTGTTCAATATTACTCTGCTATACTGCTAAGCTGACATTGAGAAATATCATAAAATCTGTAACTCTCTTATGATAATAATAGTGGTAAAATATGAGTTGGTTGATATAACTAGGGAGACCTATAACAAAATGCTAAGAAGCCCTATTATTGAATACTATATGTTGGTACATATAAATGCACATAATTTGGAAAACCTAAGGGTTTAGGAAATTTTGAAAGAGGAAAATATTTAGAGCATCATTCCATTAAAATTTCACACTCGCAGATACATATACACACTATAACTGTACCACATTTTCTTTTCCCCACAGTGGTGCCTGCATATTAAAAATCATGGCTATCCAGCTGATTGGAGATGGGGAGGGGGACATTGGGGAATTGGGGATAACAATTCACTGTTTGCCCACTAAATAATGTAACTCATTATGGACAATAAATATATATTTTTAAAAAATCATGGGAGGGCTGGAGGGAGGGCTCCATTGCAACGAATTTACCTTCCAAGCATGAGGACCACAGTTCAGGTCTCAGAACTCACATAAAAATGCCAGGAGTGATGGCATACACTTGCAATCACAGCAGTAGGGAGCCTGAATTTCTGGACTTGATTGCTGGTTAGTCTATCCTCTTTGATGAGGGACAGGCCAGTGAGAGAGCCTGTCTGAAATCCAAGATGGATGTTGTAGGAGGAACAACACCCAGCTTTCTCCTATGTCTTACATAAACACAAACAGAGAGAGAGAGAGAGAGAGAGAGAGAGAGAGAGAGAGAGAGAGAGAGAGAGAGAGAGAGGGAGAGAGAGAGAGAGAGACGGATGAGCACAAGCAAACATTTGAATACACGAAATAAAGACATCCTATCTGAATTTTAGTAAATTACAGAGTAAAAATAGTGAGAGTGGAGGTCAGAGATAGAGGTGGAAATTAATGATAATTGAAATCACATACTTTATTTGACTCCTACATTACACAGCAATGCTTGCTTCAAAATCTCTGCACTTGAAAACCAAGAAGGACAAAAGTGTGGATTAGATTCTGGTGGCAATGAATGACCTGGAGCTCCGCCAAACAATGAGAAGGTGTAGCGGGTGCTCATGGGTTCCAGAAGGGAATTGGGAACCATCTAACTATTCACTGTGGCCAGGTGCTGCCCCAGGCCTTCTTTCGCTGATGGTATGTTAATTTGGGCTGAAAATAATTTCTTAGACAAAGTAGAAGTTGATGTATGAGAACCCTGAAGGATCATAATGGAGGCATGGCAAGAATAACTTCTGTGGCTTAGGGAGAAAGCTCTATTCAGTGTTTTAAAGGCTCTATGGCTTTAGGGAAACTTTATTTCTATTTCATAATCCATGGTTTCTTCATCTGTCAACACTAGTCACAGCCTTTTGCAGGAAGATTACAATGAGATAATTTATCCATTTCAATCAATAAATATTTATCGAGTCTTTATCATATTCTAATATTCTTATGTCTTGGCTACAGCAGTGAATAAAGCAAGTTTCTTTTTAAGTCCATCCCTATGGCATGAAGTTGGAGGAAGAGATCACACAAATCAAAGAAAATGTCTAGAATAGTAGATGGTGATAAATTTGAGGGAGACAAAACATTCAGGCAAGAGGACAGGAAGTGTCAAAAAATTGGTATAATTCCCCTTTTTACTAGGTTCTTAGGAAAAGCCCTTATAAGGGATTTTAACACACAGAAAAAGTATGTGTGTAGGCTGGGCAGATAAGGTTAGACAGACAGCTGGGAGATAACCCATGAATCTCAGTGACCAGAGGGAAAGCTCGACTGTCACATTGAGAAATAGCAAGAAATAAATATATTGCATTGAGAAACGAAGGCAGCAGGTGTCTCACAGAGAAAGGGTTGTGTGGGTCTTTGTAATGACACTGACCTCCACTCAACAAAAGGTGTCCAGGCTAATATACATAACCACTCAATGACAGGTTAGTATTCTCTGAGTCACATCCAAAGACAAACACCTAAGGTTCTGTTTACATCAGAGTTCGTTGGTTTGTCTGATATGAGCATCCTCTGCATGAAGTCTGCTTATGTTTTTCTCACAGGCATCCTACAGGATTCTGGCTATTCTGTGAATCTATTTGTCAAGAAACACTAATAGAAGGTGTACATTGATGTTTAAAAAAACTGGGGTGTTATTGCAAGAAATACAAATTTAATTAAAAAACTATAGGCACAATATTGCATTTTATTTCTAAGACAGGGTAAATGGGCAGCAGGTAATTCATTTCTAAGTGTCACACACACACACACACACACACACAGACACACACACACACACACACATATATATATATATATATATGTATATATATATATATATATATATATATATATATATATATATATAGCTGGTGGCCTCTGGGATTTCTTGGCATCTTAGTCAGATAATTGAAGAAAGGTGTACACTCATCATGAAGCAGAAAACAAAATAACTTTTTAAAGAACAAAGCAACAGTAAAAGGTTGTGATACACAGCCAAAAGGGGCAGTGAGCCACTCCAGTGGTGAATATGCAAGGGGACTAGGAAGTGAGTGTCTGGGACCTTTCTTCACAGGACTTTTAGGAGAGGATGGATGGGTTGCTAGGAATGTCATTTGGGCGACCCTCGGCTTTGATTGATATGTTTAGGTTAAATAACATTTCCTCTACTGTCCGTGTTCCTTCCCATGATGCATCTGATTTTAAAAATAAATACACCCTGTTATAAATAGGAACAAGATGGTAAGGAGTGGTTTCTCCCTAGAAGTTCACTTAGAGGACACATCTTGCCTTATTGTGGATGCGTCCCAAACCGGCTGGAGGCTCCACTTGCTGCTCTGATCTCACATCTAAGTAGGTAGATATTTGAATAGGAACAAATAAAGAAGAATCATTACTAAGAAAAGAAGGAAAATGGTTCGTTGTTTGAAGAAAAGCAAACTTGCAGCTTGGTACGGGTAGGGCTCCCAGGTTCCTAACAGGCTTCTGAGGTTAAGAGATGGGTTTGTTTCAAACACAAGCCAAGCATGGTTGCAGATAGCTCAGCCATTCCATGTTCTTACCATCCCATGGAAGAGCATGGAGAAAAACTAAAGGTTAATTCTTTCCTTTTTCAATGAATGTGAAGCCCGGGCTTGCTGGACATGCCTATGAAGACATCTTTAATTGCTTTTGTGTATGAGAATGATAGGCACCATAAAAATTGCAAAAGAAGCAGGGATTAAGTGAAGTGGGGTAGGTAAGATGGACTCTATGTCAAGTATTTGTCATTATTTTATGTAAATTAACATTCTATCAGTACATGTGATGTGCAGTCAATTGAATTGCAAAGTGTCTACAGTTCTTGTGAAATCCTAACCTGAACTTGAAAAGTATCAATTTGAACTTGAAGAAGCAAACTGAGAGAGGAGAAAATATTTTAAAGCTCTTTTCTGTAACTTGACTATTCTCTTTCTGTTAAGCAATGCAAATAACTCGTGTGACTTGAACACAGTTTTGGAGGATGTTGATTGAAAGCTCCAAATAGAGCCTAGATTAAGAATTTTTTGAGTCCAAATTAATGCATTATTATAAGTAACAACAAGCGAGAGAGTTGTGTAGTAATTTTAATAAAACATCAGAGGTTCACATATAGAAGCCCAAGTGTCCACAAATTCCCTCAATATTAGCTAATTGTCTTAAAAACAGGAAGTCTGGTGAGAGAGATCACCCTCCAATTTTAAAATAAGTATTTTAGGTGTGAAATTCAATGTCTGGGCTGTTCCAGCGAGATGCAGGAGAAGACCCTGCCATTTAGACATCTTTGAACATCTTTCATTCAATCTCTCTAAAGAAGGATGAGGGCATTTGTCAATAAAGCACTGAAGTTATTCTTACAAACAGACTATGTGGATGAATATTCAGAGTAAAGGCAAGCAGTAACTTTCAGTCATTATTGTAGTCAATGATACAAAATAATCATCATCTTGGCTTAGCAGTAGCTTGAACACTATAAACAGCCATGTCATGTAGCCAAGAAAATTAAAGACAGAAAGTGCCAAATGTGCTTAAAGTCAGTAAGAAAATCTTAACAGATTAGAAAGAAAACAGCCAAAAGCAGCACAAATACAGAAAAATCGGGTTCAAATGGGTATGGATGACAGAGAGCTCAATGCAGACAGATAAAATATATTAATAACTTTGGTGCAAAATAAAATATGAGACTTTATCTCTTCTGAAAGGATTAAGGAAATAGTCTCTGAAGACAAAGTACTGTGAATCACAAACAAGAGAAGCAGAAAACAAAGGAGACAAATCAATGCAGTTAGCAAGTCTTAATGGCTCACTTGTGTATCCACTTCCACCAAATTGGAACAGTTGAGTGAGCACAGAGCACAAAACAAAAGACAACTTAGGAATTATAAACTTCTAGAGATGAGTAATAACTAGGGAAGGTCTCGGTAATGTTTGAAGGGGGAAAATTTGTCCTTAATCCTCTCAAATTTGTTTTTGATAAACCTAATAAAAGAAAGCAATGATACTCCTAAGAGTTACCAAGTGACAGCATCTTAAAATATGTGTTTTCCTTTTTAAATTTTTTTTCACTTTACCAACTACAATCAAATCTTTCAGAGAGCAAATAACAATAGTCATTTATTTGGAAATCTGTGCAACATGGTGAGCCTTAGACCAACACCAGGAAAATTAAAAGCAATCCTCCAACATCACCTGTCACAAGCCCACAGCCTCTAAACTTTTCAATTTTATTATACTTATTACCGCTGCTATTACTACTACTATTACCACTATTACAACCATCACCACCACCCCTTGGGGGCTAATTTATCAGAAGAGAAGTCAGAGAGGAATCTGATGAATCTATAAAGTGACTGGGAGTCTCTGCATAACCATCATCCCATCCAACAAATTCATGGAAATGAGTTTTGTGAAGCCTGAAGGATACACAGAGTGAGCAGACAGAAGAGACTATTCAGGGGATAATGAGAGCATATCTGAAGGAGTGATAATTCCTTTAAATGATTTGGCAAAGTTAATAGAAGTGCTGGATAATTGTAGTGTTCTTTGAGCTCACTTCAGATGAAGAATTTTGGTTGATGGAAATAATGAAAAAAAAATCCAAAGTAGCAACATATCAAAGTAAGTAAGTGTCATTGTACGTTGAATGATATTTAGGAAAATATAGAGGTAAAAAGAAGCCTGGTGAAGATTGACTCATAAAATACTTACTGTGTGCAAAGAACATACTCTACAAGCTTGATCTTTGGACAACTGATGGAGATGAATTAAAAGCAGAGCTTCTGTGATACTGTTCTATGGTCAAGAGCTTGGATTTACAGTAAAGCTAACATCGTAAGGCTAATTAGGTTTGTAAACACAGGGATGATAGAATTCACCAGATACGTTTAGAAAGACAATTTTATTGGCTGATAATAAAGTATAATGAACGAAGGTATAAGTAGAAGTCAGTTACTGGAGAATTTCCCAAAATGAAATGTAATTGGCTAAAGACTACTGTGGCCAATGTATTTTGAGAAAGGCTCAGTTAAACTAAAGCAGACTCAAAATTTTCCATAATTATTGTACCTTATGATTCCTCACAAGGGGACGAAGGATGGAACATTGTCCAAGTACATTTGCCTGAAGAAAATTTCCACAGCTTATACAATACAAATCATTTTCCAAAAAACCCACCTACTTCATCTGTATAACATAATGGCAGTAAGATTAATCTAAGAGCTATTAACAGAATTAGCATGTCGACTTCCAAATAAGACACTGAGTATGAAATCGTGCCCTCAAGAAAAACAGCAGAGATCAAGATATTCTGCCCTCTGAGATGGCACATACATTCCCATAAGGTAGCAGGTGAGATGTTAGGAAAGAGGCAGAAGAAAAATGACTAATCTTAGGCCCCAGTGATGCAGTTCTCTCAAATCATATATTGGGAAGGATCTGAGCCTCCATCAGTATGGTGTTCTGCAAGTAAACGCCCCTCACAGCCTCCTGAGTGTGATTAAACCTCATACTTCTTCCCCAGATGCTGGAGCCTTTGGGAGTTGGAGCCCTATCTGGGGATGTGTGGCACTGGCATTGGAACTTGCCTTCGACGACTCCAGTTTACTGGGTGTCAAGACCTTAACCCACTCTAAGTGTTTACTTCCAGCTGATGAAGAAGAGAGGGTGTCCCAGCTCTCTCTCCTGTCATAGTTTTCCTGCCCTAGTGAAAGCTTCCCTTGAAACAGTAAGGTATAACCTTTCTTTCTATAAGCTGCTCCGGACAGGGTGTTTTGTCTGAGCAACGAGAATATAGGTGTTATAATCAGAAATCAATGAGAGATTATGTGAGCCTTGGGATCATCACTTTTATAGCAAAGGCAAAACTTGTGCCCTGTGTTTGCCCCATATATAGCTGAACAAGTTAGACCAAGACACCTTCTCCAGAAACTTCCCGAAACTCTCCTTCTAAAAATAAATAAATAAACCTCACCTGGTACTATTAGCAGATACCACAGATAGAAGCAAAAGTTGTCTAAGTTGTGCATAACTTCGAAACCCACCCATCTGATTTTTTTTTCTGCCTCACTACTCACGCTAGTGGCTGGAGCTCATTAACAAGTTATAAAAGATAAGCATGAGAGATGTACTAGGAATCTAGATATGAGCACAAATATTTCTATCTTATCAGGAGAAAGACATCTGCTTTATTGCCTGCATTTGTTTCTCATTTGTTCTTTCTTAATATTCAACAAAGATTTGGGGGATTTCCAGGGTCATTGAATTTTATCAGTAGACAATCAAGAGAGAGGTTTTGGTTCATACATGGATATTAACATAAAAATGATAATTATTGCCAACAGGACCCAATGAGTATTTGGGAATAGATTGGCAGAGTTACTGAAGCCCCTCTTAGAAAAACATATCAGTGACAAGCAAAATCAGCAAGTTCCTTAGTAATTATCCTCAATGAATATTAGTTTTACATTGTATTTCTCAGCAATGGTTTCTTTTCTTCTTCAGTATGTAGCAGAATTATTTGTTCTATGGAGTTACAGTTAAGTACAAAATAAAGTCATATACTTTAGAACCATATATTGTTTTGGAATCAACTAAGAAGCACCACAAAACTGTCACATTGAAAATCTTCAAGTGACAAATGAAATTGGCAGGCACTTGTTTAAAAAAATTAGATTTTGCTGGGCCGTGGTGGTTCACGCCTTGAATCCCAGCACTCCGGAGGCAGAGGAAGGAGGATCATCGTGAGTTTGAGGCCACCCTGAGACTACAGAGTGAATTCCAGGTCAGCCTGGACTAGAGTGAGACCCTACCTCAATAAATAAATAAATAAATAAATAAATAAATAAATAAATAAATAAATAAATAAATAGATTATTACCAAATAATTACCCCCCTTCCAAGAAAACCTGGTAGTTTACAGCTTGACAATAATTAATGGGTTAATCTGACACATGCTTGTCATTATTATCATCCACTATATTAACTTTATATTTCCCTGCTAGTTTCACCCAAATAAACTGAGGGATCAAGCTGTCAATACAGCTGTTTATCCATACACCTAGAATGGATATTCACCACAAGTGTAGAACATTCTGAATATTTATATAATGTATTGATTTCAAAGCTTGTTGCCATATGCACGTAGAAATGATTGAGGAAAAAACTGACTTGTAGGTAGCTTAAAAAACAACAAAAAAATCAGGTTTTAGTAGGTGAAAGCATCGAAAAATTTTATTTTTTGTTTCTTTGTTTTCATTTTGGTTGTTGTTTTCGTTTTGAGAAAGCTTCTCATGTAGCACAGGCTGGCCTTGAACTCGCTGTGCAGCTGAGAGTGGTCTTGAACTCTTTATCCTCCTGACTCCAGCTTCCAAGTTGTGGGATTACAAGTGTGCATCACCATGCTTGCCTTTGAAACTGGGTTTGAGTAATGGAGTTCAAGGTTACAATAAACACATTTCATCCACTGATTTTCATAATGAGCAAAACTGACATGGGTCAGGTAATTTTTGCTATGCAGCTAGTCTTTTGCCTATATAATAGAGATTTAATATACACATTATAAGCAACAAATCCCTGAGTATTCTCCAAATGGCTTGACTTAAAGTCAAGATAGCAACTTTTAGGATAGTTTTAAAAAATTGAGAGGCTGGGGATTTGACTGAGTAGTTAAAGCAGCTTACTTGCAAAGCCTGCCAGCCCAAGTTCAATTCCCCAGCCAACAGTGACAGGTTAGGTAGGGTCACTGGGACCCCAAAAGTAAACAGGCATGTCCTTGGATTTGGAGAGTCCTTGGACTTGTATTTGCAGGCAGGCTCCACCTATATCTTGCCTTACCTGACCCCTCCTCTTGAGTGGGAGGTGTCCTAATCCTGAAACTGATTGGTCAAAGATAGAACAAAAAGAGCTATCTCTGGCTCACCTGGTGAGAGCATATAGTCACATAGAGAAGGGAGGATTGTTCTCTTCTCTCTCAGGGCTGCCCAGTAGAGAGACATCGCAATCTCCAGACCTAGGGTTGTGGTGAGAAGGTTGGAGCTTCTTTCATACATGAACCTTTGTTTTCCTCATGAAGGGAGCCCTCTTACACCCCCCCCCCCATTTCACTTGCTTGGATGACCAGCACAGATCCACTGACTTCAGAGCCATGTGGCTAAAACCTCCCCCATGTGCTCTGTTCTCACTAGTGGCTGGAGATCTCTATAAATTCTCTCTCTCTGTCTCTGTCTCTGTCTCTCTCTCTCTCTTTAAATAAGGCCTCTCATTATACTTTATCTTCTGGTGGTCTATAATTTTAATTCTTTAATTTTTAGAACAAGAATCCAGGTATTCTTAAATTTTAAGGTGCATTGCAAGTAACCGGGAACCCCAACTTTCCTGTTACACAACTATGCAAAGCCAAATAGGCATTTATGTACAGCAGCAAGAGGTACTGCTGTGCTCACTGGAGCACACACTGTATACAAACAAATCCAATTAATTTAAAACACTGATTTTTTTTTTACTTTAAATTATCTAAAATATATTCAATATACTATAGGTATGAAATTTTTTTTAAGAATTACAACATTGATAAACTACTCTGGAATTGTTTTAGCCATAGCAATAAGGTTTTACAACTAACTGTAAATATCACCTTTTAATGTTTTTATTGAAGCCAATAAAGACATATGGAATTTTACCTGCTTTATGCAACCAGTGAACTAAGAAAAATTAAATTAACATGTATTAACCATCATTAATTAGTCAGAGTATAGATATATGTGTATAACTTGAGAAAATAAAGCAATTATATATATATATTTGGAAATTTAGAAATGAACATATAATCTTGTTGACAGTTATATTTGAGATGTGATGATTTGTTACTTCCACACTGAATCTGGTGAATTGTCCACAAGTTTGCTTAGGGTTAAACCTGGATAGACCCAGCCTCATTTCAACAATGTACTGTATAGAAGGCTAGTGCTTTTTTTCTTTCTTCTTTATCTTTTCTTTACTATCTTTTTTTTCCTTTTGTTAGAATCCCTATTTTGTTAATATGAACCATCCCATTAAGTGTTGTTAGAACTCTACACTTGCTTCCATGTTACAGAGTCTAACTAGAAAGAGCTTTTGAAGTTCATGGAAATTAAAATGGTAGGAATAATAAAAGTATAGAGGCCTAGTGTCTCCATTTTGAAAAATAGAAGAGCTAAATTTTACTTTTTGGACACTAGATGTTTTTCTCTCTGAAACTGTAAACCATCACATGTGTATGCATATATATATATATATATATATATATATATATATATATATATATATATATATACAATGACTCAACTAGGCTCCTAAATAAATCGCCTTCATCTGTGTGCCTGCTTGTATGGTTTTGGACAAGCTAAATGAAACCTTATCCACATACATCTGGACATACTCAGGGCTTGTTATATTGAAGCTGAGAACTGGGGATGAGATACACTTCACTGTCATTTGCTTTTGACATTTGTACCAGTGCACTTCCTTTCAGACGAGGGCATTTGAAAGCAGTCTGTGGAGGGTGCTTGATGTCTGAAGCACATTGACACTCCCTGGTGTACACAAGAAGGAAATGTTCCCTTGCTTGCTGATGGTTTCCAAGCCAAAAATTTCCAGAAGTGAAAGGTAATGATACCATCCTTTAAGAGAATAAGGGTTGAAGGAGGGCTAGGAGATGAGGCATAAGCATGACACATGGGTTTAGGATGCTAAAAATTCCAACCCCCTACCCCATGGTCTGATCCAGACTGCCCACGGAGGAAGAAATCCAACTGACTGGGGACAGGGAAGAGGGAAATAGGGGAATGGGAGACAGCAACACATTAATCCCTTATTAAGTGTATCTAGTTATGGATAATAATAAAAAAATTAAAAAATAATGACATCTTGATGTTAACAGTTTTGCTTGCCAAGAATCAAAAGGTGACATCTTCTCCACTGATGGTCTCTGATGACCCAAAGGAGAACCTTGCCAAAAAAAAATGAGGCATGAAGGGATTTCATTTATTCCCAACACACAATAAATCCCAAAGTTTTATGGAACATCATAATAGGAGTTGCCAAATATTTTTGGTCTGTTATGGCACAATGACCTGACTCCATGTTCATCTTCAAAATATATAGGATTGAAGTAAAATCAGAGATGGAGAGAAAGAAAACACATCATGAGAAAACTCAGTCTTTAGGGTGCTCACAGTGATACGATCTTGGAAATTGGTGAACTTCCAATCCTGAACAAAGATAAACTACAGGTAACCTCACCCCTAAAAGGAATAGAAAATATATCAAGTTTTTGAGGGAGAAAATGCAAGGCCTTCTCTCATCTTATCTCTTCAGAATGAGCTATTACACCATCTGCTCCCCAAGCCGGCATTTCCATTCACAGTGGCTTTCTGCTTGGTCTCCTCCCTGTGCTTCTCTGAGTTTTCAGATTGGCTCTCTTCCTATGAGTCACATCCTTACTTTAAATGTTTCCACATTTTAAGCTGTCTCTGCAGCTTATGTGTGACTTTGTTAAGCATTGCAAAATATTACATGTAGCTGTGTTATCGTAGTTTGCCTGGTTCTAACACCTTTTATGTTCAGAATTTACTAGTGTTCAAACAAACATTGTCTTCTTCACGACAATATTAATATTAGTTTCTTTTCCATTTACCAAGTTGCAAAATTACAATCAAAAATCTTTACAACAGAAAAATAGCTAGCCCAAACGTTGAATCTACAATGAGATTCTAACTCAGTATTTTTGGAAAGGCATTTGAAGGTATTTTTAAATTTATAATCACATGTCGTTATACCCTTGCCTTCCTCTGCAGCATTTATGTCTTACACTAACAAATACAGCAGACTTTGCATTATTCATTGGATAATTAAGCCAGACATTGACCTCTCCCCATTCATTACTTCTAACCACCGAATCCCTGGCAATTTTATCACTACAACCTATAGGTCAACCCGGCAGCTAATATTTACTGAATAAAGTTTTATTAAAACTCGGACATGTTCATTTGCTTGCATACCATCTATGGCACAGTTGAGTAGTTAAAAAACAAGCTAGATCTTATCACTAACCTATTTTAAAACTATTCAGGGATTCCTCATTTCTATTAATAAAATGTTCTTTCCTAACTGCAACCCACAAACACCATTGCTGTCTCTGTGTCTTCTCTCTCCTCCTTCCTACCCTGTAGATATTCTAGACATCAATGCCTTTAAATGAATTCCTGAAATATTCCATATCATACTCAAATAAGCTACTGACGCCAGTAGATTGAGTAGGTTACAATTCTCTGTAACTTCTGTTTCTAGCACCTTCTAAAATTGTTTGGTGGCTTCATTTCATTCTCTTAATCGCATGCAGTGATCAACTTTAGAGATTGCTGTCACACTTGCCAGCACAAAATATAGTTCTTGGCATATAGCAGGACTTCAGAAATATCCAATGAAACAAGTAAAAAAATGTACATATAGATCACTTACAAAAGAAAGGGGGAAATCTTATATAAAAATGAACTGTGAGCTGGAAAAGTGCACAAGAATGACCAAGTAGAACATAAGCAGATAAGGTTTATGAGCAGGAGAAATGATACCCGTTTTCATTTGAATAGGCCTTCCAAAACAACTTTGAAAATTTAACTCAACCAATTCATAAAAATTGATGATATATGTGTATGTCCTATACAAATTCCACTCACATATTAAAATAATCTTACTAGCGTTAATTATGTTAGAACCATTCATATGATAGCTTTAAAAAATTTACTTTCCATATGATGGTTGTGTTTCCAGACATTTCCAAGTAGGAAAAATTTAATAAAGAGTAATAATATATTTCAATATCATTAATTTTTATGATTCGGTTGAGTTACATTTTTCAAAGTCATTGCATGTCTAGTGTTGGAATGCATTACATGAGCTGCAAGGGGAAATTGGACAGTGATATCTGGAGGAAGCAGAGGCCACTGATATGCAATACTGACTGATGTCCTGAGAATGCTGAGCACACTGCTGTATGGAAGAGACCAGCAAGTAAAGAAGTGCTCATCTGTGTAATAGTGGCACTAAACCTAGGAAGGTAACCAAAGGCTGAGTGGCAAGGAACCCTTAACTGGAACTGGGATCCATGGCAAAATCTTTTTGAGACCAAGTACCCAAGCTCCAAAGGAAAATTCCCACTAACAGAGAAGTACAGAGAGGGTACACCCATTAGAATCTTGCCAAATTAACGATGTTTGTCTCATTAAACCTATACTAATATCACTATCCAATGGAGATTCTGTTTGTATTTTTCAGAAGGCAGCAAGAATGAAGGAAAACCCAATTCCACCCACAAAGCATGGGATGATGGCTGACATCCAGACAGGAGATGAACCCCCTAACCAATCACACAGGGCCCAAATGAAACCTCTGAGAAAATGGTGAGATAAACAAGAGGCCTACCACCACAACAAGTCAGATAGCCATGAAAGATCAATGGAGACAGACTCCAACAATACCCAACACAATCCAAAGGAGAAGTCCAGAGACTCTTAAGGTCTCAACAATAAAGCTGACTTAAAACTCACCCACCCTGACTCAGGGAACTGAGAGGAAGAGGGGGTGGAAAGGCGATAAAAGCCATGGAGGGGGAGAATATCCAGAGACATTGTTCCCCTCAGCAACAACACACAAAGAAAGAAAAAAACTGGCTACCTCTTGTGCAATTCATAACCCCCTATCCAATGGACTGATCCAGTATGCCCACCGAGAAAGACTCCCAGTGGGGTGGGGTCAGAGAGGAGAGAAATGGGGGTACCACCACAAGATATGATCAAAGAATTACATTGTATCTAATTATTGACAATAAATATGTTTTAAAAAGAGTAATAATTAAAATATTTGCAAATAAGAGAATTTTGGCAGGGGCGGGAAGGTAAGCAGAAGTGTCCTGGAACACTTCAAATATACTTTGACCCATAGTGGTAAAGTGACTTGATTTCTTAGCTGTGTAACCATTACATTCTTATGTAAAAAAGCTTTGTCAAAAATTTTATCCATCAAAATTAGCATTATTCTCTTAATCTCATCCAATCGATCTGAATAAGGATTGTCAGTTTTCTTTTCCTAACTATAACTTTTTAGTGTTAGTTTAACAAAGCAAATAAATGAGGAATATTCTATGATTCATATAAACAACTTGACTTATCCTGAGAAAGGAAAGCCCCCCCCCCACTGTTCTTAATGGCTATATGACTGGATAAAGCATGTTTGAACTGTTTGAATACATATCTCCTTACCTCTGCCTGGTGGGGTTCATAGACCCCCAGTGGTCAGGGTTAACTATTGACTGAAATGGAATCCAGTCATTTCAGGAAATCTCAAAGGCTTCCTGGGGTTATGTTGGAAAGATGTCACTGAGTGGAAGGCTACACTTGATGGTCTTGCAATGTTTACAGAACCTGGGACACAAGGAGCATGATTAATGAGGCTCTTCCAACACTCACCCAAGCACAAGACTTTGTACTGGTCATGTCTCCAGATCACCCTTTATCACCTCAATAATGTCAGAAATGTAAACCAGAACCCAGTCATTTCCTAGAGGAGTGACCCTGGCTTTCATCCTCTAGGAAACTATGGGGTAAAAAAGGAGAAAGTCCCATTTTCTGAATGTGAATACCACCGTTGTTTTGCGAAACACTTTTCCCTCAAATGCTCTGAATTTAGTATTTTTATTCTATACTTACAAAACGATGTGAAGTGAGTTTGCCATAAATTATTGCCACCATGAGGAAGAGTAGATATGAGTTAACTGAGACAGAAGGATGTGTCTTTCCTAAATATCCAGTTAGTTAGGAACATCTTTGATTCAATTATTTTTTGTAAATTAATGTACAAAATGATAGAGCTCATTATGACAGCAATACCTGCACATCATTCTACTCTGCTTACATTCATTCCCACGTTACACTTTCCTTTTTTTCTTTCTTTCTTTTTTTTATTTTTTTTGGTTTTTCGAGGTAGGGTCTCGCTCTAGTCCAGGCTGACCTGGAATTCACTCTGTAGTCTCAGGTTGGCCTCAAACTCACAGTGATCCTCTTACCTCTGCCTCCCAAGTGCTGGGATTAAAGGCGTGCACCACCACGCCCAGCTTCCTTTTCTTCTTGTTCCAACTCTTGGTTCATTTTGTCATCTCAAATATTCCTCCTTCAGTTTTCGTATCATGTATCATGTCATATCATATATAAATTCGAGATTGCAAATCAAATGTCACATGCCCTTTAATGCTTCCTACCAGGCCTTGTCCAAAGAATCTGACACATTAGGAATTTTTCTCAACATCTTCAAAAGGAGTGTCTGTCCTTTACCTAAAGTCTGAAAGTAATGTGAAATTTCAATAAGAAAATATTTTTCATTGTTTTGATGGAAAAAGAAAAAATAAAGTCATTCTGCAGATCCTTTGAATTGTACTTTTCTCAGTCCTTGTTAAATATGCTCACTCTCCTTCTTTCCATGGGGACGCTGCAAATAGGAGATGATGACGCATAGGCCAGTACTAAATGTCTTCATTCTAACATTTTTTTTTCTGAGGCTTGAGAAACAAGGTCTTCTTGGATATAAAATGCCATTAAAGAAAATACAGCTAGATATGACTTTGCTGCATCTTGTGACCAATTCTTCTGGAGGAAAAAAAAAAAAATGAGCCCTGAATACTGACTGGTGCCTGTTCTCCACCAAGACTGAGTATGAACTTGCCCTGAATCTCCATGTGTGAAGATCATAAATCTACGTTTTGGTCCTTTCATACCATCGATGGTAGACATAGATGATTCTTCACCTTCTCCTTTTCGTTAGTGGCCCCCAGCAAAGCATGATGACAGCTTTTAAATGTAAGAGACATGACATATCTTTACCCAATTTTCTTTTTCTCTTGTAGTTAATTTTTTTTCAGGTCACCTTCCTGGTCAAATGACAAGTCTATCTGTTCCAGACATTGCAGTGGAAACCATGGAGCAACACCGTTGGTGGTTTGGCTTATTTATTTTCTGGTCGCTCAGAGCTCAGGAGCTGTCATCATTTGAGAAAAGAAAAACCCTTGATCTGAGTTTCTTGATGGACAGGATGTTGTCTTTATATTTTTCCCCTTTGGCAACTGATATTATGTCTGATTTTCTACTCAACTCATCTGTCTTATGCTTTTTTTTGTTTTGCCAGAAAAAAAAGAGAAAACTTAGACATTCTCAGAAGTTGATATTTACATTGCTGTGACAGGACAGAGTCAAAGAAAAGATGATCAACAGTTAAGTATTTAAAGAATTAGACTGTTCGTTGCATATGTGCAAACAATCCATAATTCGTGATCAAAGATAGAGTTGTATTATTAAACACCCATCTAACCTTGAGTCATCATAAACAAATGTTCTGTGGATTTTAAAAATAGAATTTTTTGGCAGTATATGATGGTAGGGGACTTAACACAAAAACAGAAAATTTCTTTTTTATGTGTATGTAGAAACCTACCAAAAATGTTGCATTTTTTAAGAGAAAAATGTGGAAAGGATTTATCACTTTGTATTTGGTTTTTACTCTGAATTTTACTAATCAAAAGGATAGATTTCTTGAAAATAGCATTCACCTGCTTTAAAAGCACTAGAGAAATACAGGAGGAATTATTTCAATTTGCGTATAGGTTGTGTTTCTAATATACGCCATACTCCTTATTTACCACTCAAGAAAATTCAAGTCCTATTCATTGGTAGTGAAAGGTAACTCAATGATAATTTTGCAAGATTAAACATTCATAGATATAGCACTTATCTTGGCTTTTTAAAAAATAATCTTTCTTAGACACATCTGATCTATGACACAACTCACATTCTTGCTATACAGAGCTGAATGGGTTTCTTATAAGCTTATCAAGATATGCATCCTTCACTTTGAATGAATTTTAAAATATTTTCCTCATGACATTATGATCTTTTGTACACATTCTCTCAGCCAGCATTCCCTTTTCTCTTCCTAGGCTATCCTCTCCCAGTAACCAGTGATCTCCTTTCTGTCTTCATAGCATAATTTATCTATATATTTTCATTAAATTAGCTCAAAAATGGAATTTGTTCTTTTGCTTATTTGACTGGTCATAATTTTTCTGAGTTTTAGACATGATTTCCACGGATCCATACTTGTCCCCTTTCTTTATGAAACAGCATTTCATTATTTTATTTGTACCCTACTTGATGGAATTTTAAGATTTTGCCAAATTTTGATTATGCACAATGCTACCAAACATATTTGCATAATGTTTTCAGGTAGATATGTTTTCATTTCTCTTAGGCCAATCCCGAAGAGTTGAATTTCTGTATAATAGAGTGAATTTAAGTCCAAAAGTTTTTGTTCACATATGTATGTTTACATGTTCAAATTTATTTTGCAAAAGGAATGTGGGAGAGTTGAAACTTTGGGCTAGGAAGATTCTAGAATACTGAAAGCAGAGGTTAGTGACCTAGAGTAGTTCCTCAGTGTTCAGGAAAGAGAATTTAACTTCTTCCCCTATACTATTGATGAAGAAAAATATAAAATACTAATAAAGTGACTTGTAGACTATTTATATATACTTGTGCTAGTAATAATTCAAATTGAAGACATAGAGATGGAGAAATACTATGAGGAAATATTTATTTCAATTTTTATTATCAAGCTATGTTGTAATTTTGTTTTTCAGAAATGCTTTATGTGGGTAACAGGGAAACATGTAATACAAGTCCCTTTCCATGTAAGTAAATGAGATTACTGGGATAAATGAAATAAATCTTGGAAATTCAAACACTAAAATAATTCAAGAAGACAATAAAGAAGCAAAATAAAAAGAACTCTTTGAGTAACTTTACAGTTATTTTGATTAATTGAGAAGATTAAGTGTGAAATAAATTCTCCCAAGTAATTTGTAAGAAAATTTAAATTGACATAGTGAAAGATTTTTTTAAATCTACTTTTTTATAATAATAATTATTATTAAACGTAACTTTATTTCTGGGGTTGATTAAAATTCAAGAGCAAAAGATGGTACCCGAAGTTACTGTACAGGGTAACTAAGCAGTACTAAACAGTTGAAGTTCAGGAAGTTTGATCAAAAGAGTGTCATCAGTGAAGAGAGAAACACAACTCAAGTAAAATGTTTCAGAGCAGATAGTGCAGTAAGCCTCACACTGAATTATGCTCTCCAAGGCATATTATGCCAATAATGACAGCTTCTTATTTTGATTTTTTTTTTTAATTTTTAAGGTAAGGTCTCTTTCTACCTGAATTCACTAGGTAGTCTCAGGGTGGCCTCAAACTCACTACAATCCTCCTACCTCTGCCTCCAGAGTGTTAGCGCTTAAAGTGTCTGCCACCACACCTGGCTTATTTTAAGGTATGAAATACATCACTTCACTTGATTTTTAATATATGTCTCATGTCCCCTGGAAAATAGACTTAGATTAGGTTTTCCTATTTGATGAGAGAGAGAGAAAAAAACACACTTAGGGCTCAAAGTCATTTAATGATGTCCTGATAAACTGATGGGGACTTAAAGATAGATTTTCCAAGTCCAAGTTCAGAGCAATTTGTAATTGCACAAGCCATAGTAAATATGTTTAAATATGTTTGCTCTCATGATAAAAATTATCCTTGAGAACTGTTTCTGCCATCCTAAGGAAAAAAATTATTTTTCTAATATGTCAATACACCAAGGGAGAAAAATGTGTCAATTTGAAATCAGAATCTTACAGACAGATGCACATTCAATTAGATGTGTTTTTTGGAGATTAAAATGTCACCCTACTTCATCAGAAATATAGTTAGAGAAAGCTCAATAACATCTTCTGTAATGGCAGCATCCAGGATTAAGTAAGTCCCTGGGTAGAGATTTCATTTCTTTTTATACCCCTTTTTAAAAGGCGTGTCTCACAGTTATTCCTCCCAGTGCACTTGGAGAATAAGCATCAAGATTTTGCCAGCTTCCCTTTGGAACAGAAAGCGAACTTCTTAACAAATGGCAGGTTTATGTAAGAGGAAATCTCCATGGTTTAACGTGCTTTTATTTCCTGTCAGTATGTACCTTCTGTTTTTGTTCACGCATAATCATCTTGTAAGCTACACAGAAAGGCAAAGAAACCAAGGCTTGGGGAATGGATGTTCAAGTAATTACTTACATACTTATTTTACAAACTTAGCCTAACAGGCTTTCCATGAGACCAGAGATTGCAGTAGCCGAGGCTGATGTATACAGAAGGCTAGATATAAAAAGAATACCATGGAGCCTTCTTTTATATTCTATTGTCTAGAGAACTTCATTGTCACGTGAACAATGGCTTCTCTCTAGAGACACCTCTTTCAAAGCACTGAAGTACTTTGCACATGTTTAAATCCTTCTGTTTCTATAATGAGTGTACCGTTATGTGTTGAGATGTCTCCAATAGATTGAGAATGACAAGACAAAGAATGCACCGTCACCAGAGGACTGCTCCATGCATTGTGCTTTCTTTAGAGCTTTCTTACTTGGTTGCATATGACATATATTCTGTAGTATGGTTTGCCTTAGTCTGAAGAATACATATGCCTGTCAATGATTATGTGAAACAAACTCCATTCATAGAACAGTTTCATAGATAAGAAGTATTTTCTACTCACAAGAAAGAAGGGAAGCCATGGGTTTCTTTACTATGGTCCTCACCTTAAGGGAAGGATTAGTTTTCTCTACCTGTCAGAGAAGCCAATTTATGAGAATAAGGAGACTCTTCTGAACATCTACCAGGCACTTGGTTGGGCACAACTGAAATATAAAACTTAAACCAACTTAATTTTCTGAGGATCTCAGAATGAGCTGAAAGACAGTCATGTGGAGACTTTAAGTCACTTTAAGGAATAGTTAACAACATAATGGAGTTTTGAACCAACCAAGATATGGCAATTGGATGAGGAATTAAACAGGGACATTTCCAAAAGTTTGAAATGGATTGAAGAATGACTGCTTTTGAGAATTGTAAAACACAGATTAGTTGGAATTAACTTTTTAGCATGATAACTGGAGGAGATTGTTGATCACTTTCCTTAAAAATGTGGGAGCACTTTTCTAACTGCTACATAGGAATAATTTTTCTGGGATAATATTTCTTAATCAGTTTTATACTCAGAGAACTTACAAGTCACCATAGATGGTAACTACACTAAACTCATGGGAGGGAGGGAAAGGAGGGAGGGAAGGGAAGAAGGAGGGAAGGAGAGAGAGAGAAAGAGAAAGATAAATTTATTAATTCCTTTTCAAAGTCAAGTACAGAAAGAGAAGGCAGTTTTCCAGTAGAGAAACTTGGGGAAGAATATGCAAGTCTTAACATCATAATAAACACACAAGTTGTGATTAGTAAATTTCTCCAAAACTCTTGATTTCCCAAAGACCCATAAGTAGAGTCCAATAATGAGAAAACCTCCAAATGAAAGATATTCTACAAAAAAGCCTGGTCATTATGTGTCACAATGTTCAGGATCATTAAAAAAAATGAGGGAAGAGATAAAATCTGTGACAGAGCACAGGAGAGCAACGTCTGAAGGTAGTGTGGTATGGTTTGGGAGTCCTAAAACAGAGAAAGGTTGTAAGTGAGAAAATGATGAACTATGGCCTTAAAGAATTTCAATGTATCAATGTTGGATTTTAAAAAATTATTTATTTATTTGAGAGAGTGAGAGTACACATACACACACAGAAAGAGAGAGAGAGAGAGAGAGAGAGAGAGAGAGAGAGAGAGAGAGAGAGAGAAAATGGGTGTTCCAGTGCCTCCAGCCATTGCAAAAGAACTCCATACACATGCTCCACCTTGAACACCTGGCTTTATGTGAGTACTGGGGAATTAAACTTGGGTCATTTGGCTTTGCAGGCAAGTACCTTAAACATCTCTTTGGCTCAGATTTTTAATTTTGACAAATAGTCCAAAATGAGCATAGTAGCAGAAGCTTACATTGATGGAAGATACCTCTTCACTGAAGGCCAGAGTATGTGGATTGTGATGATAACACCATCAGCAATAACCACCTGTCAGATTTCTAATGCTTCACCTATTCTGACTCCCTGGTCAATCTGGGCTATTATATATTCATTTTGTAGATGAAGCTGGAGTGGTTTACAGCCCAGATCTACTTATCCAGTATCAAAAGTGATAACATGGAACTTAACCTTGGTGTTCTGATTCAGACATTGTGTTATTTTATTTGACTTTTACCAAGTACTAGAAAGACAGGGTGCATGTGTGTGCCCGCTGATTTGTACCTTCCGTGCTGCTTCTGGTTGGACAATGATAGCAAGCTTTAAATGGAATGTGAATAGCATGAGAAGACCATCAGATTTCAGATGTAATGAAAACTCCATTAAAGATTGAAGTTTTTTAGAAATTAAGATGTGAACATTTCTTTTATTTTTAACTTGAAGAATTGCTTTGTTATTTCTCTTCAGTACACTTCTCTACCTTTATGTATTATTGATAGTTTCTCAGTAAAAATAGAGATCAGTTATCATGGATTTGTGATTCTGCAAAATTACTGTACACTGAAACTCACGAAGTACATCTTGTGTTTTCCTGACCTTTGACCTCATGTCACACATGTGTAAAGCCAACTCAGAGCCTACTAATGACAAATTTGTTAAGATGCTTCCCTTCATCTATAAGATGTGATATTTTTCCTATTTACTTTTCTTTGTCATAATTACATTCACTGTACTTTTTGATAGGAGAAGTCTCTTAGCATTCTTTATTTAGAGTTAGCCATAATCGAAAATGATATTGTGAATTTCTGCAATTATTCTCTTCCTCTTTTATGTACTCATTCACATTGTTATAGAATAAATCAGTGTTAGATTGATAATCATGTATTCTTCAAGGTGAATTCTAGAAGAGTTTAAAAGAATAAACTCCCACAGACTCTTGCAGAGGAAAAAAAAGAGTGTATGTTTAAGAGCAGTTGGATTGGTTTTTGTTCTAGAATGTGGCCTTCATGGCTGGTGCTGGATTCTGGGGCTCTCTCCCTGGACTTGGCTATGGATGCTGGGGTCTGTGGAGTTCTCCTTGGGCTTTTCTGTGGGTATTGGGGTCTGAGGAGCTTTCCTTGGGCTTTGCTGTACTTGGTGGCATCTGGGATCTCCTCAGCCTTTGCTAGGATGCTGGGGTCTGAGGAGCTCTCCCTGGGCTTTGCTATGGATATTGGGGTCTGAAGAGCTCTCCTTCGGCTTTGTTAGGATGCTGGTGTCTGAGGAGTTCTCTCCCCGCGCTTGTCTGTGGGTGCTGGGGTCTGAGGATCTCTCTCTGAGCTTTGCTAAGATGCTGGGGTCTGAGAAGCTCTCCCTGTGTTTTGCTGCCACCTTGGCAAACTAGAGGGATTTACAGAGGAATTCTTTGCTGGGGCTGGAAGCTGCTCCAGCAGCCTCTGGGCTGCTGAGGCTCACAGAGGCATTTGAAATGACTGTTAGCATTCCCATTCCCTGGAGTATGTTGCAGGCAGGGAAATGAAAATATCTCGACCAGGTGGAAACGCAGCCCCCCCCCTCTCTTTCACCAAGCTCCACGTGTGACGGTGCGACTCTCAATACCTCTGAAAGGCTTCTGTCTTTGGTGAGGAATGGAGATGGGAAAGCTGCTGATGTCCTTGAGCAGACAGGAGTTTTGCTCTGAATGACGTCCTGGCGCATGTGGGCGTGATGGTGACAGCGGAGGCGCTGTGAGGTCAGCTTTTTTTGTGCCTAGGTTTCTATTCTTGATCTGTGAGATGAGATGATCCTCCTCTCACTCCGATTAACTTCTTGGAAGTGCGGAATATGTAACCCTGCTTGCTGAATTCCAGACTCGGTCTACTCTAGGTTTCACCATGTCCAAAGAGCGGAGAACACCTTGATCACAGTGGAGGTGCTCAGAGCTCACCTGCTGTCTCCCATTTAGAACTTTCCCCCTCCACTTTGTCAGTCTTGTTTTTGCCCCGTGTCCATCCACCAAGTTACCCCTTACTTCCTAAAACATAGCAACCTCCATGGTCACCTTCTCCCAGTCTGCTTGAGTTCCTGCCTTCCTCCTTCAAAATTTGGGTATGTCCTCTAATTTGAGCACGTACTATTTGCCTGCCCTGGCCCTGTGGATAGGTTCCAGGGAACTTTCTTGAAGGTTTCATTTAAATTTGGCACGAGTGGGTGGGTGCTCTCCACAATTCTTCTGTGCAAGCAATACAGTTAAAAAGCAGGAGTTGGAACCAGGGGAGGTTTTTCAGATCTTCAAAGCGTAGCTAGGAAAGGAAACCATTCGGGGGTAGGGTAGTGGTGGGGGCGCGGAAGACACAGAAGTAAAGGAATAAGACCCAACTTCGCTGGCAACTTCAATAAATCCGGTAACTGGAGGCAAAAAATAGATTGTGAGAGCGGAATCGGGTCCGGATGAAACGTTAGGCTCTCTCGCATCTCCTAGCCTGGTGCTGGCAGCCCGCCCCGGGCATCTTGCCAGGCGAGTGCCCCGAGACAGCAGCCCACTGCCAGCGCCCGGGAGAGGACGCAGCCGCCTGCGGTTTCCCAGTCGCTCCAGGCTTCTCCTAGGCGCACACAGGGTTAAGTCAGCTCCCTCCTTAGTAGGAGGGAGAGGAGGGGGAGGGGGAGAGACGCTTTCTGTCTCTGGCAGGTTACCTCCTAGTTAGTGGTCTTTTGGAAACCTGTCGCCTCGGAGAGTTTGGCATCGTCCATTGTCACGGCTGCACGACGAGCGCAGGGAGATAACCGCAGGGAGCCCAGAGCCCCTCGCCAATGCGCCCAGCTTGTCCTGGTCCCAGCTGCGCCTCTGGTCCTCCGCCCCGGGTGTCTGGCATCTCCCAGCACAAGCCGTGGCCACCGAGCCTCAAGACCAGGGCTGGCAGTTCTCAACGATGGGCAGGAGGGACCTTGGCGGAGACCCCTAAAATAATACCATGCCCCGGGACTCCTGCTGCTGCCGCGCCTGCTTCTTCCATTTCCAGCTCCCCGACCCCGTGGGATTCGGATGAGTTCATTTCCAGGAGGCACCACCGCCAGGTAAATGGACCTGAAGTGCTAGGGGAAGTTTCAAGGAGCTGTGAGATTTCTTTTTCTTTTTTTTTTTTTTTAACCAGTGGAGGGTGGTCACTGGTAGGTGTTTGAGAATTTGTATTTTCACATAATAATAATAATAATAATAATAATAATAATAATTTCTTAGCTTTACCCCGACTTTAGGGACCCTGTGTTCTGGTGGAATCCTTCTCAGGAGTTTTGTGACTGAGCTATGTGTCAAAACGCTAATTTTCTAGCTAGCTAGAAGCATGGATCCTAAATGAAGTTGTCCAGATGTCCTAAGCTTTCGGAGATCCAGCCTCAGTTCCCTTGAATGAAGCTGGTAACTTTCATAAATAGCGGTCCCCCTATCCGTCTGCTGGTAATGGGAGCAAGCGTCATTTACAAGCAGTTCTATCTGAAGCCGCCTCCTGCCCTCTGCCCACAATCCAGGATTAATTAGCTGCTAAAATACAGATGATTGTTTCCCTTGCAGCTGACTGGGTTTGATTTCCCCAAATCTGCTCCCTCTTCTGCCCTGCTTTTGCCCCTGGGGCTAGAGGTCCCAGAGCTGGAACCATTGAGTCTTTCTGACTCTAGGGCTAGGATGGCCAAGTCCTGGAGAGCTCTAGAAGCTGAGCCTGGATCGCTTTCCCTGGGCCAAGAGCAGAGGGCACCTAGACCTGTAGGGTAATGCCCCTCAGGTGCTCTATACTGGGACAAGTCCAGCCTACAGTGTCTCAGGCGGGGCCTAACCAGCTGCCACCAAGTCCCTTAGGGGTTCCCAGCCTGCAGGAATGATCCTTCTGCCTCCCTGAGCAATCCAGGGCTCTCCCATAGCTCTTGGACATGGTCATTCACTTTTCTATAGAAATCTTGCCAAGATCTAAGTTCAGGAACAGATTTTCTAACTTACAAGGGAAAGGAAGCCTCCTGAGAATGAGGTTGTCTGGGGAGAGCAGGTCCACCCTTGACATCTGAAAATAAATAAATAAATAAATAAATAAATAAATAAATAAATAAATAAGTAAATAAATCTGGAGCAAGCGAGGCGTTCTGACACGGGGGAATTGCTGGTTGGGGGCCGCAGCCCCTGTCTTACTTATTTCCTTCTGGAAGCTCCCAAGATGTCACTCGGTGTTCCTCTCTGATTAGCATCCCATCTCCTCTTTCTCTGAGTCTTTGTAAGTTACACTTTAAATTGAGAGTAAAAGGCTCTGTATATGTCAATCAAATCATTTTCCTCCTCATCGCCCTTGTAAAAAGCAAGAGGAAGGAAGGAAAGGGTGGCAGGCGTTTGTGAACTTTAGTGGTGTCTGGCCGCGTGTGCGCACGTGTGATTGACTACGTGTTTTGGCGTGCATGGGAGACAAATCGGGCATTTCTCCAAATCGGGTTACCATACCTTTGACTGTCACATCAATGAATGTAAGAGACACAACAGAGGTGTGGAAGAACACCACCACCAACAAGAACAACACAAAAAGTTTTTAAAAATTGTGTTGCCAAGTGACTCAGACTAGAGGACCAGAGTGCCCAGCCCAGTGCCATCATGCCTGGGACTAGTCTGAAAATCATTCCCAGCTAGTCACAAGAGAGGCGCCTCAGCCCTATGAGTTCAGTGGATCCCTAGGGCGTTGGTCCTGGGCTCGCTTTAAATTTGCGAATTGCTTCTCCAACAATGTGTCTGGGTGCAGCCTGAGCTTGGCGTGGGCTCGCTCTCCCTCTTCTGTTCAGTTTCTGCCTGCCTTTGGACTGGTTAAAACACAAGAGCAATTCACAGGAGGCACAGAGGGACGGAGATGATAGGGGGATTAAACCAGATCCCAACCTCCCAAAGGATAGGGGCCTTTGGGTTCTTAGATTACTTTTCTACCTCTGCAAAGAGATTTCCAGGTGGAATTTCGAGGTGCCTGTGTACGAACTGACCTTCTTTAGCTGTGCCATCTGTTTCCTTAATTTTTTTTTTTTTTGTTTATCCACTGCAATTTATGGGGACGGCTAATCTACTGAGCGGGAGTTTCTCCCAGAGCAGCAGGGTGACAGGAGAATGTGGAAGTGTTTAAAAACTCTATCAACTTATATTTCCCCAACTAAAGTTTATTGAAGAAGGTTCTGATGAGCGGGTCTGGGATGAGCTGGGACATGGGACAACCCTCTGGTTGCAGGCGAGTGAAATAACGCCATTTTTGTTGAGAGGTTTGCTATATATATATATATTTCACTCTAATCTCTCATTTCGATCATTTCTGAGTCGTGGTAACTGAGCCTTGCGCGTGGAAGAACATCAGGCAGACATGGGGGAAATCGTCTTTCACGGTTCAGGCTGTGCCTGATTGCTAGGAGCTGGGGGCAGGGAGGACGCCTTGGGCTTGGAGGGGAGTCTAGGCGGCACCCAGGGTCAAGGTGGCATTCTGGGTTTAGCCTGCAGCTCCACCGCGCTCTCCGGGGAAGACAGGGTTAAAAGCCCGGTCGGACTTTTCCCTCTTGGAAAGCTTTGGGTTGCAGCCGCTCCTCCCAAGCATTCTTTAAACCGGCAAAGTGGGAGGGACTCTACTCGGGAGGCTGCAAAAGGAGGGAGAGAGAGAGGGAGAAAGGGAGGGAGGAAAAGAGAGAGGGAGGGAAGGAAAGAAAGCTCCGGGAGGGGAGCGCGACCCAGCGCGCGGGGGACGGAGGGAGAGGAGGAGCGCGGGAGCGGCGGAGGCGATCCCCCGAATTCATTACTGTAAACATCTCCCGGGGGTGTCGGCGGAGTGGGGGTGGGGACCTCCGCGCCTACATTAGTCGGTCCGCCTGCGAGTCGGCCAGTCGTGCGGCTGGAGCAGCCTCCCGACCCGCGCCCCGCCGCCGCGGCGCACGGAGCCCCGCGCCCGCCTCCGCGCGCGCCCCGCGCCACCGACCCCGGGGCTCCGCGGGGGCCGCCGCGCTCCTCCACCGCCGCCGCTCGCCTCCCTTCTTTCCTGCCGAGGCGGCGAGGGGGACGCCGGAGGCGGCAGCCGGGAGAAAGTGGCATGCCCGAGCTCTGGAGGCGGACGTGGCGGAGGACGGGAGAAGACGATGCCGTGGCTCCGTAGGGGACGTCGGCGACTGCGAGGCAGGCGAGCGGGGCGCCCGGGCGCCGGCGGGCTGCGGGGAGGCGCGCGCTGCTCCCAGGCTCCGGCCTCCGCTCCCCTGCGCCCCGACGCCGCGGGCCACCGGGCTCCGCTCCTCCGGCAGCCGCCGCCTTCGCCGCCTCCTCCGCCGCCGCCCCGGGGACCCCGCAAAAGTTTGGATCTGGGGGAGGGCGCTGCGCTGAGCGGGATTACCATCGGGGCTGGAAGGAGACGTCCAGAACCTTCGCAGGTAACACGCACCCCCTCCCCACCCTCCATCCCCCACTCGCTTGATGGGACCCAACTGGGGGACTTCTGCTCCCTCTGACAGCCTCCGGTGGCGCTCCCCAGGTTTGGCTGAGAGTGAGAGGAACGGGAGGCCAAGTTCAAGATCCCGGGGATCCACTGTTATAACCAGTGAGGGGGTGCACTTGAAGCTTCGCTGATCCCCACCGGCAGCTGGGCAGGAGGTGCTTCCCCAGGAATAGATGAGAACTCATGGCCCCAGCTGGTACTTTTTTTTAAAATTTAATTTAATTTTTTTTGTATAGATAGCTCTTTGGAAATTTCGAGTGTGCACGCATTAAAGGCCTTTCAGTAAGCCTGGATGCAAGGGCATGATTGACGGATTTTACTCACCTCGTCCTCTCATTCGGTCGCCCCCATTTAACATCTTGAAAAAAATAACAGAATTTAGATTTTATCACTCTTTCTGGTGCTTACTTTTTATTTTTTAAGCTCGATTGATGTCTGATAATTTGGAAATCGGTGTAAAATTGCTACCAAAGTGTGTGTGTGTGTGTGTGTGTGTGTGTGTGTGTGTGTATATATATATATATATATATATATATATATATATATATATAAAATTTCTTCCTGCCCCTCCCTTGACATTCCCCGGAGGAGCTCTCCCTTCTTTCCTTCACCTTCCTGCGTCATGAAATAAGAACTTTTGTAGCCACATCTTCATTAAAGGGGGGAAGAGAAACATTTTAATCGTTAGTGTTGTGAATTTGCAGTATATGTGTGTGAGTGTGTGTGTGTGTGTGTGTGTGTGTGTGTGTGTGGTTAGTGGTGTGTCAGAGAGGCTCATTTCTTTCCTCGGTGTACTGACGAGATACTGGGGAAGACAGAGCCTCTGAGAGTGTGTTTCCAGTGTGGAGCACCAGAGAGATGGTCATGTGTCCAGAACAGCATCAATACTTATAGGCTAATAAAATATTTGCTGCTTATTCCTAGAGCCAAAGATTTCAACTCTAATTCCCCAACACCCCCTTTAAGCCTTCACAGACTTTCCAAGCAGCTCTTGGGGCTGCTATGGTATTTATTATCACCATTACTATTAATTTTCCTGAAAAGTCATAGTGCCTTCTTCTCTGAATAGAAATCTGTCTCCAAGAGCTTTTGATGAATTCTAATGGAGGGAATCTCTAGTAGAGCTTACAGTAAGCTAATCAAGTAAGTGCAAGGAACAAATCCGTGTAAGTGCTCGCACATGAGTGCAAGGTACTGATTAGATTTCCTTACATTCAGCATTTGCTATGCAAAGCTTCTTCTAAACGGGAGCTATTGCTGGGTATTCAACTGGGAGGCTCTTTAATCACAGGGGTTTCAGGGTGCTTTGGAGCATGTCCACTCGTTCACAGGCTTATTGTGAAATTTATAATGTCTAACTTGCTTCAGCCAAAAGCTAATATGAAAGATAGCTTCCATTTCAGATTGAGATGATCTGGAGTCCTAACTGGTTTGACCTTATTAAAATCTCCAAAGTACCCCCCCCCCCCAAACGCGTTGAGGTAAATAGAATGTGGGGTTGGCATCTGTCCAGTGCTTTATTTGGTGGTTGCGGTAGGAATGCAAAATTTCAGGTTAGGGTTTGAGATGTTGCTCCTGGATTATGTTTTTAAATCACTCAGTAGCATGTACCAGATATATATATTAGAAGAGAATTAATTTCTGGAGAATAACCACACCAAGAGAAGTTGCTTCTATTTAACAGTGCATTTTGCTTCTGAACAGACAACTTTCCCTCCTCCTCTCAAAAGCCTGAGAAGAAATCAAAATAGGACAGGGTTAAACTACTTAAGGAGTTTTAGTAATCACAGAAGACAGAGTAACACCATACTGTCATGTTGAGTTGCAAGTATCTGTGACTAGAGGGGGTTGGAAGATGAGATTTCAAACAGTACTCCATGTTTCTCCTGGTAGAAACATGGAATTATTAAAAAAAGAGAGAGAGAGAGAGAAACTAGCTGTTTTGTAGCAGGACCTATCACAGACTTTGCATGGTAAGAATGCTAGGTTTATTTATTTATTTATTTATTTATTTATTTATTTATTTATTTATTTATTTATTTATTTTCTTTTAGGAGCTCATGCCTTAACACTTCAGTAGTTTCATTGCAATTTTGGAAATTCCAGAGAATGCTTTTAACAGAAGAAAGTAGATTTCCAAAGGACTCTACAGTGTGGCTGGGATACCCTGGGGTCCCCAAAACATTCATAGTTTTTCCTGCCACTATGCTGGGTTTCAAGTGATCTTATCTGAATTTGACTTTCACCAGCTGGATCTAATTTGAACCTTCTCTGATGCCTGTTACAATATATATATTTCTAGACTGCTGGAGAGTTTGAGTCAGGATTTAGACCAGCCTTCCTAAAGCAATCTTTGAGTGTTCCAGTTAGAAGCTGTAGTTTCAGAAAAGGCTCTAGTATGCCCACACAAGGAAGCCTTCCTCTGTGGAGACACAGTGGAGCATCTGGTGTAGTTTGATACTTCAGAGCTGCACTTTACCAGGACGAATCTCTGCTCTCTGATCATGAGGATCTGAAGTGGGAGCCTGGAGACTTTTGCTTTTGCTCTGATTTGAGAATTTTCAAGAAAGGTCAAGGTGATGGAATATTATTTCTGTTCTGGTCACACCTTTCTGAATAACCATCTTTTGATGTCTTTACTTTTAATTCCAGTTCATTTTTTTCACTAGATTGCTTTAATAACTTTGTGGTTTCTGCCACAGTGATTCAAATTCAGTCCATTAGTGACCTCTATCTGTGAGAAATGAATACTCATTGTTTTTCTCCCTTCTCAATGTCTGCCAACAGAAGTGTGTGTGTGTGTGTGTGTGTGTGTGTGTGTGTGTGTGTGTGTGTGTGTGGTGTGGTGGGAGGGGGAGGCAGAATTATAGATCTTTCTGAATGTTGCATTTTGTTCATATTTAACTTTTGAATACAGACTTTATTATGTATAAAATTATATTTAATAGTCATAATAAAATGTGATTGTGCATAAAGAATGATTGTTCCATAATGCATTGGCTGCATGATCAACATAAATAATGTCAATGCAGTTTACTGCCTAAAAGAATTATATATCAGGTAGACTGTTTTTTGAGATTCACAAAGCAGCTGAATCTAAGTGAAATTATATTGCCCCAAAGAGCTTACATAATAAGGGAACTAGAGACTAGCCTGGTACATATATGTTGAAACTAGACTTTGTAGTAGCTGGGTGCATTTGTCTTAAATTCAGTGGCTTCTGCTGTGAATGTATGGTGCACTTCATGGCCTAGGTGGAGAGTGACAAGGGTATTTATAAACAGATGGTCCTTTAAGAAGACTCTAAAAATCAGATTCCTAATCCATTTTTTTTTCTTCTGAGGGGTTTCCAATAGACATTTGAATTTTAATTGATTACTGTCAATGTTAATTGAAGATAAAGTTTACTGAATTTCTTATGTGGGTGGGTGGATATCATTATTTGACATTTTCCAGATGTTTTTTGATGTCGCGGTATTTGAAGATACAGAAAAATTTTTGGAGGTTTTCTTTCTTTTCCCTTGGGTCTGTTTTACCAAAACGATCTTTTTAGAGACCATTTATTGTTACTATTGAAGCTAACTAACGATTAGAGAACTCCAGCTGCTTTCTTTCTTATCATTCCTGCCCTCCTCATTTATTTGCTTTTTGGAAATTACATCTTCTTCTCTATCTACATGTCAGTGTTAGGATTAGAAGCATGTGCACCTGATGACACTTTCCAGTAATAAGTGACCTCCAGTTAACTGTCTGTTTACAGTAATAACAGCACACACACACACACACACACACACACACACACACACGTTTTCAGACAGAGATTTTTTATTCAAGATTTCAAATACTTTCCCCCTTTTTAGAGCTATGACAAAAATACTGTAATAAAAATATCCAGCATTCTCATGAATACAGAGACTTACTTCATGCTCATGAAACAGTAATACACTGTATTAGCAAAATAATCGGTGGTATTTTGAGTGCATGGCCCAAATCTGTTAGAACCTCCATGTTTTTTCTTTCTTTCTTTCTTTTATCCCTCTTTGGCAAATGCCACATCTACTGGTCTTTCTTTAGTTTTCTTTGATTCCTTCTCCTGTGTCTCTTTGAAGTCATTCAAAATTAAACAGTAGTTACTTTTTAGGGAAATTCATCATGGTATATTCAGATTCCAGGAGAGTTAATGATGCAGAAAAAGTCCTGTAAAACATCTTTCTAAAAGAAGTCCTTCTCTTGCAGGCTTACCACTTACTGGCCTCCTGTACCATTTGCAATGAATCGGAACTCCGTTATTTATTTATTTTTCAAATACCACCTCTAACTTAATTTCATGTGGGATGTGTTTCTGCAGAAGCGTGCTGTGCCATGTGTACTGAGTTCCCTGAAAAAAGCAGTGTCCTTGTTACCGATCTGTAAAAAGGAAAGGTCAAATAAAATATCCTGGTGTAATTTGGGAAATCAGAAGACCACATTCATGGCTCTCAAACACTGGTCAGCTATTCTGCTCATAGTTAAGAAGGACATATTTTTTTTTCTGGAAGATTAGTGGTTAAAGAATTCATCCATTTTTGAAGCATTCACAAAATCTCTGAGGTGCAAGAAACTTGCAAAAAAAGTTTTCTTCTCCCTTAGTTCACAAGTCATATTGTTACATTTCGTTTCTCTTTATCAGAGCTTTCAAGAAACAGATAAAAAGCATCTCCCATCTGAACTGTTTAAGAACCTGAGATTTTTTTTTTTTTTTAGCTATACCCATTGAAAAACATCATGTCACAAGTTCTTCGATGTGAATTGCATTCTGAACACTAGAGTCACCTTTATGGGGTGAAAGAGAACAGTGTCTTCTATATCACTTCACAAGTGCACTACCCATTGAAGTCCACAGAGATCATGTGGCTGAGTGGAAAAAATTAGAGGCATATTAGTCCCGAAATAGGTACACATGTTGGTGTCACTCTTGTTCCCAGCTCCTCATGGGTGTCATTCTCAGAAAAATCCTACGTCAGTATACTCAGCTGCTCAGAACTAGCTGAGGCTGGGATTGTCTTCCTCAACTATATGTTAGGTAACGGGGAGGGGAGGGAAATAACATGCATGCCTTTTGCACTGAAGAGTCCATTAAAAATTTTATTTATTCCAACTGTCTTTACAAACTGGTACCAGAATACCCAAGCTGCTCATTTTAATTGGGTTACAAGACCCACTAGGGAATTAACAGTCACCTAACTCTACTCAAAGTTAATGATGAACATTTATTTTATTAAATAGATGTGGAATTCCCCAGATATGCTTTACAATTTGAATACGTTGTAAAATGAATAAAATGATTATATATATATTATTAATATAGTAAAAATTCCTTTCACTCATAGATATGTTTAGATTTAATTGATGGCAATTTTCACACCTCACCAACATTATATCAATTTAAAAGTTTGCCCTTTCTGAATAATTTTATGGTTTAGATTTTTTGGTCCTGAACCACGATAGGCCATGAGAAATAGAGGAAATTGTTTGACAGGAAAGGAAAGAGAATTTGCATTTTTTATTCAGTAAACGTCTTACTATGTTTGATCTTGTATGACTTGCTTAGTCTCCTGGAGAGTTAATTTCCTCTTTGCCAAGTTCAACAGAGTTGTTGAGAGGTCAAATAAGATGAATGTGTGTGCAAATGCCTAGATAATAATACAGTGCTGTATGAGAGGCTTTATTCAAGTTGATACCATTTATCACTGCATGATTGTCTTCTGTTAGGATAGCATAAGCTTTCTCTAATTAATATGATAACCAAGACAGTAGTCTGTATGTCAGAAGCTTTGGCTCTTGTTGGGGAAGGGAGAGGTTTCATCCAACTTGTGACATGTTTGATAGACTCTGGAATCATTTTTCTCCCATTCATTTAATGACTGGTTGCCTCATTTTGTGAGCTTGCTCTATTTTTCTAAAATTCTCCTTTTCTAGGAAGAAGGGTAATTAAGGAGAGATGAGTTCAAAGGCTAAACTTTCCCTTCCTTGAACCATTGGCTTGCTGATGGAGTTTGAATTTATCATGAACAGACTCCATTAAGGAGCTTTATTTGGAAGAACTTATCACGTATCTTTGAAATTAGGTTGCTTCTATGTTTTGACTAGGTTTGAGTGTTAGCCATGAAAGTTACACTTTGCACAATAACAGTGTCATTAAATACAAAGAATTTAAAAAAATCGTTTCACAAGGTAAACCATGTTTGTGCAAAAGATTATCTTTTTAGTACCTTGATAAATCATAACTCATTACCCATAAATAGAAAGATCTAGTTTATCAGCATGCTAACATGCATGTCTGATGTTTATGCTGTGTCACTAAACCCTTGTTAAGTATAACTTACTTCGGTATTTTTTGTTCAGTTGTATTTTTGCAGCTATGATATCTTTTTGAAAGTGAATTCTTAATTATTTCCATGTGGCTTGGTTAAAAGCTCCACAAACATATGTGTTGGTAGAGTGTATTTATAAAATGTATATTCATGGTTAGGTCATGATTCTTGGTCAGAATGAATATTTCAATCATTGATTTGAAGTTCTTTTCCATCTCTGGTTTGTTATTCATCCAAGTTTTGAAACCTCCTATTATTATTATTTTTTTAGTTTGATATTTTTTGTAGTATTTTAACATGAAAACCTACTTGCGTAGTTTGGCAAATTATATCTAAATACCTTAGATTTTGGTAATATTGAATAATATAATACTACTTTAAGAAAGAGAATTTCTTCTATGAAAATTATAAAAGCATATAAAAATCTGTAAGCATTGGTGTGGGGATTCAGTATATGAGCACCTTTTATATGGACAGATCTAAGTCTAACAGACTGTGATCAGGAGGTTCTGTCTTGCACTTATGTAAGATGCTGTGAATTTAGCTCACATCTCCCAGAGATGATAAATAATGAGATGTCTTATTCTTTTTTATTTTTTCATTTGTTTTTTGAGGTAGGGTCTTGCTCTAGCTCAGGCTGACCTGGAATTCATTATGTAGTCTCATTCTGGCCTGGAATTTACAGCGATCCTCCTACCTTTGCCTCCCAAGTGCTGGGATTAAAGGTGTTCACCATCATGCCTGGCCTCTTGTATTATTTTTAAATGGGGATTTTCTTTTCCATGAAGAGCAAAGGAAAGTTGTATGGAAAGAAACATATCACATGAGAGCAGAAAATGCCTAGTCTTCATGAAGGATATATGATACTACAGAAGCAGAATGTACATACAGTTGATGTCAACAGCCAATTCACTATTTCAAAAGAAGATCTTTAACACTTGCCATGTACCATCATAGATGTTGGATATTAGGGTGAGACTGGTAAGTGTAGACCTAAGTAGTGCAGGATCTATGCACAGAGGCTACCAGGCAGGAGAGAGGGGTGCATACAATTTAATCACAGAAGGTTTATTCATGACTGAAGACAGTGCTGTTGACATGAATAGGTGTGCCACCACATACAGTGAAAAGAACTCTGCACATGGATTGCTATAGTCTCAGCGTCTAGTGTTAGCTCTGCACATGGTTAATTTTATAAAGGGGAAAATTTTTAAGTGCTATTTAGTCTTTGTCTACTTTAGTAGGAAGCGGGTTGAGTACATAGCTTTGTGATAGACAACTTGCTTAGTATAAAGAAGGCTCTAGCTTCCATTGCTAGCCAAGGGAGAAAGGAAGGAAGGAAGGGAGGGAGGGAGGGAGGAAGGAAGGAAGGAAGGAAGGAAGGAATGAAGGAAGGACGGAAGGAAGAAAGGAAGGAAGGAAGGAAGGAAAGAAGGAAGGAAGGAAGGAAGGGGAAAAGGGAAGGAAGGAAGGAGGGTGGAGAGAAAATGGCAAAGTATTTTTGATTCAAAGAATTGTTCTGTGAGGCTTAAAGATAGCTATATAAAATGTCCACTTAATACAAAATAGAGGCTTACTAAATGCTGACCACAGAGCCTTCTGTCTCCAAGTAAGTCATGGTATGTTCTATAAATATTTTTATTGTTTCTCTAGAATCCCAAGAAGGCCTTTTTTTATCCCATGAATTTGATACAAATTCTTTCAGAAAGTATTTTTTTTCAATAAAGTTGAACCTTCAAGGACCAAACAGGGATGAGACTTGGTATGTGTGTGTGTGTGTGTTTGTGTGTGTGTGACACATGCATGTGTGTTTGCAGAGGTCACTGGATATCTTTCTTCCAGCTTACTCCCATAGTCAGCTTCTTGTACTTGAACCCAAAGCTTACTGATTGGACTAGTCTCACTATCTAGTTTGCCAAGGGGCTCCCCTATCTCTCTCTAATGAGTGGGGGGGGCATGCCCTACCAGCTTTTGGGTGGGTGCTGGGAGAACAAACACAGGTTCTCATGTGCAACAAGTGCTTTACCCATAGATCATGAACTAGCATTTTGTCTCTTACTTTCACCAATAGAAGTTTGTCCTTCCTCCCTTGGCCAATGCCTACAGCTTTCAAGGAACCTTGCATCTCTGCTGGAACTTGGAGCACAATGAACTCCTGGTATTATGTCTTTGCCACCTGTAGCAATTATCTTCTCTTTGATAGGGGTGGGGTGGGGGTGGAGAACACCCAACCAGGAGCAGTTTATGAGAGGAAATGGTTCATATCCATGGTGGCAGCTTTGGGGAGAATTAAAGCATGGCAGCCAGCTCACATTTTCATATGTCAGCAAGAGGAAGAAGCAATCTGAAGGAACAGTCCTGAACACCCAAGGGTCCAGGCTTTCCCTCAGTGAGTGACACAGAATCTCCAGCAGAGGTCCACCTCCCAAAGGCTCCACCAGAGATTTAACAAGTAGGAAGCTTAATCACAAATACTTGACGTTGTGTGTGTGTGTGTGGGGGGGGGGGATATTTTACAATTTTGTGTTTGAATCACCACACAAAGTTACAGAGATTTTTATAAAAATGAATTTTAAACACTTCACACAATTCACTTCTCTCATGACTTGGTAGAGTCATGAACGTATTTTATAGAAGAAGATTAAGACTTAAATTATTGTTAGGATTAATCACTGTCTATTCCTTCTTTATGAAATGACTGTACCTTGCTTGTATTATGACAGATTTTTGATTTGGGATGATACTGTTGGGTTATCAGATAATTTCAATTATTTTAAGTGGAGTTACTACTTCTATAGCAGATACTACTGAGCAATTCCAGTGCTTAGATATCTTGGTAAAAATACACAATTTGAATCAATTTACAAAAAAATGTTTTATAGTATATTTCTATCAATAATTGAGATTTTCTTTTTAAACATTATGAATCTATAAGTTTATTGATGTCAAAAGCTACATTTGTCAGGCATGGTGGCGCACGCCTTTAATCCCAGCACTCGGGAGGCAGAGGTAGGAGGATCACCATGAGTTCAAGGCCACCCTCAGACTACATAGTGAATTCCAGGTCAGCCTGTGCTAGAGTGAGACCCTACCTCGAAAAAAAAACCCTACATTTAACAAGATGTTAAACAAGCCCACTTCTCCAAGTTGGGCAACACAGTAGCTTTCCCTTTAAAGATCACATAATATATAATGTAATCTAAATACATATAATTAATCAAATTGGAATGGTGAGTAGCAGGCACTAGAGAACACTTTATAAACTGTTAACATCTTAGTAAGCTGCTTCTGAACCAACATTCAACCCATCATAAAACAATAAGACCTTGTTTTGCTACTTTAGAAAATGTAAGAGATTAAAATTCTTTGGGAAATGGCTTTTTAAAAAAATATATTTTTTTAACCCAAATAGGTAAGGAACAAGTCCAGTAGTGCTGACAGCAATGGAATTTAAAACTCCAGTCAAATAATCTTAGACGCCAAGAAATGCCAGGCAGACATCCATTGGAGTCACGAGCTTGCAACTGAGGATCTGGTGAAGGCTGGGTTCTGGTGACGTGCCAGGCAACACACAAAGTTTTGTGTGGGGTGATCAAACAAGTCTACGTTCATGTTAACAAAGTAATGATAGATTAAACTGTAGTTAACTGTAGGTATTAGATAAAATGCAGGTTCTTGGGACTCTCATTCCTGACCTAGATAATGTGTAGAACTTTTTTTTCCTGACCCAGAGATTCAGTGGGTATATAACCATGTAGTTGTTGAGAGTCATCTGGGACTTTCCAGGAGTATTTTTTTTTTTTTTTGGTTTTTCGAGGTAGGGTCTCGCTCTAGTCCAGGCTGACCTGGAATTCACTATGTAGTCTCAGGGTGGCCTTGAACTCATGGGGATCCTCCTACCTCTGCCTTCCGAGTGCTGGGATTAAAGGCGTGTGCCACCATGCTTGGCTCTCCAGGAGTATTTTGTGTGTACATTGTGCAACCTTGAAAATACTGAATCACTTAATGCTATTCTTCAGATATCAGAGATGGATTATCTCTTGGGAACTGTGGTCTTACTCCCATCAATATCCTGGGAGCATTCTTAATGATATTGCTATACCCAGAGTTAATTTCCTATAACATCAGACAAATAAGATTCTTCATTCATCTCCATATTGGCTACTCCTTTCCTTGTAGATAAATTCCATCCAAAAGTGCTTCCCTATCTTACAAGATCTATGACCATGTGGATGTCAAGGCTGCATGCCAATATTTTTTTTCAAATACCTCTTCTGGGCAACTGTGTTACAGAGTGATAATGCACAGCTTTGTTAGTCCTCAGACATTCCCACAGTTCATTCCTCCCATTCACCCTCACCTGAGAAAGTGTCCAAAACACCTAGTTCTGCATACATATAAATGAATGAATTCATGTGTAACTGCATTAGCTGATCTTGAAAGACAAGATCTTCATAGCTTAGAAGAGGACTGTTTTGCCAGAAGTACCCATGGAAAGAATACAATCTCCACCTTTGACCTTTCTCCAAGCATATTTCATAGGCCAAGCATCAAATACTCCAGCCCACACAGGAGGAAATTCAAATGCCGCATGGATTTTTAAAGACCTGATTTCACTTCATGGTCTGTATGTTTGTTGGCATGGTTTAAGAATGTTTGTCAAGGAGATGTTCATACAGATGTATACATTTCCACGGAATGAAAATGTTAGCTCATTACAAGTTCTTTTTGTATCTGTTGTTTTGACAGAGTTAAAGACAGCAGAGAAAAGAAGTTAAGGAAATTTGCTCATTTGCTCTCTACCTTTTTGCTCTTTGTTTTTATGTTGTACATTTTATCTTAGGCAGATTCCTTCCTGATGGAGAACTCTGAGAAACCAGGCTTCTCTAGGGAAGACAAAAGAAGCCCAGAAATCATAGCTTTCAATCATTCTTCTCCAAAGTGTAGGGTCTCTTTAGTTTTAAATATCTTCACATTGACTGCAGCAAAGGCCATGTGAAGGTTTTGATGACTTCTGATTTTGTATGTTGTAAGAGGATCTAACAGTGGATCATAGGGACTAGTTACCTCTCCTGTTTTTCAAAGAGAATTTTCAGAGGATGAAGTTTATTTTGTGATGTTCCCTCAAGGCTTCCTTCTGAATCCTATATGTTCAGAACTTCTGTATGTTGTCCATTCTTTTCATTCCAGTTAGTAAAGCAAGAATGTGACCACGACACAGGGAACTGAGCAGAAGAGGGGGGAGAAAGATTGTGAGAGCTGTGGTGGGGGAGAATATCAGAGGCATGGCACCCCTCAGTAACAACACACTTGGGCCAGGAGAACCGGGCTGAAGACTGGGCTATCCATGGTCCCCTACCACAAAGACTGATCCAGAGGGCCCACGGAGGAGGATATCCAGCTGGCTGGGGATGGGGAAGGGGGGCAAGGGAGAATTGGGGATAACAACTCATTGTTGGCCCACTAAACAATGTAACTCATTATGGACAATAAAAAAAAAAAAGAATGTGAACACGAGATGGTTGTTCCCAAGCTACCATCTTTTCACAGCAAAGGTTTGTACCATCTCACATTTTCTGTTACTAATTGGTATAGGAACAAATTATGAAACAATGCTTTCTGCATCTTAAATTACCCTGAGTGTTCCAAGGACATCTCCTCACTCAGATGATTGATGATCATAAGAGAAAGGATGAAATGGTCTAATAATATTGTCACATCTCTTACACTGCTGCTTATCCTCTGCATGCATAGCACCATTTTTAAATCCTCACAAAACCTCTCTAAAGTAGGTTCTCTTGGTTAATATTGTGAACATTGTGATTTGCACATATGAAATTGATAGTCATTTGCTTCTTATCTTATTCACGTCATTGTTAGTTATGTTTATGGAATGGAACCATTAAATCACAAAGTAGTCTTTGACATTTGAAGGGGGTGGAGAAAGATTCTTGGATCTTTCAATATAGTTCAATAAAATGGGAAGCGTGAAACAAACACTAACATGGAAATAAATCATGGAAACTTTTAAGGTCTTTGGGACACTGATGCCCGTAAAGCTACTGATGTCTGGCTGCATTAATTGGAGAGAAGGTTCTTTCTTCACCATTTTCCCATGCCCTTTACCAGCACTGCTAATAAATAGTTAAATAAATCGATTTGAAATTCACTTCTTTTCCCTGTGGAGGTGATAATGGGCAATGAAGTGACCAGAGGGCAGATAATAGCATAAAGTGCATAGCCAGGAAGAACCTGGAATGATGGAGAATTGAGTGTGTTATAAATAGGTCAGATCCATTCCTTTTCTAAATCTATGTAATTGCTCAGGCGATAGACTTTTATTGGGTGAAGAAATGACCCAGAGATGGGCTGGGAAAGGCTTATTTCATGTTGATGACTTGAAAGTAAGCAAAGTATTAGTTCTCAAGTCTTCACTGTGTTGCATCGGATTTTTGATCAGCCTTCCCTTTTTGAATTTCTGTCAAATGCATTCATTACTGTATGTATAGCAGTTGTGTTTTTTGCATTCCTGAGTTATAATTAAGGACCATCATTATTTGCTCATGGCATTTACAAGTGAATGATATCTGTTGCATATGAATGTGGTATGAATGCTTGGAGATTTTATATATATATATATATATATATATATATATATATATATATATATATATATATATATATATATATATATATATATACATATATGTGTGTGTGTGCCTGTATGCACATGTGTGTGGAAGCCAGGAGTCAGCATTGAATCACTTATGTGAATGCTGTCTACTTTCCATTTTGAGACAGGCCCTCTCACTGGACCCAGAGCTTGTTGCTTGGGTTACATAAGCTTGCCAACCATGCAGGGAGATCCTACTGTCTCAGCCTCCACAAAGGTTGGAATTTTACACGGGTGCTGAGGAGGATCTGAATTCAGGTCTTCATGCTTTTCCCAGTGAGCCTTCTTAATCCTTTCCTTAACTTCTTCATTTCCTTTGAGGCTGGGGACTTTACTTTTTCTCTGCACATTTATCATCACACTCCATTAGCAGTCACGAGGCCTCTGTTCAATGTTTCTCACCTAGGTCCATCTCCATGAGCCCACTGGGGGTGTGTGTCTGTTACTGGGGGTAGGACTCACATTGAGAGAATTTGGGAGATTGGCTTGAAGCCACCCAGCTTCATGATACCATGGAAACACCATATATATCTGGCATTCTGGGAAACTCCATAGTGCTTCTATCTAGGTCCATACCCTGTGTAGAATTCACACATTATCTACCTGGATAATGTCATGAAAAAAATGATCAGACCACGTAAAATAAACCTAAACTTTCCCAGAGTTGTTCTCAATGGAACTGGCTGGAAGGGGAGGGTTGTGTCTGAGCCACGTGCACCTGCTCTTCAGTCTGAGGCATGGAGGATATTCTCACTTGGAATTTATTGATTCACACGTTAGTATGTTTGAGGTCGAGTTGGTCATTCTTAGTGAAGTTCCACGCATGCCCAGCTCACATTTCTTTTCTTAACATGATGGACTATCTGGCCATACCAGTTTGAGTCATTTTGCTTTGTTTCCCATGTCTTAGAGACAAGGTACATACACAGCCCAGGTTTGCTTTGGAGCCTTGATCCTCCCACCTCTGCCCCCAACGTGCTGGGGTGTGTGTGCTGCCATGGCTGCCTGACTTGCAGTCATCTTTAGCATTCTCTTCATTTATCCCGATCTCTTTCATCATTAGTTTTATGCATAAAAAAAAACACATTTGTTTTTCTTGTCCTTTTTACTGTGGCGGTGGTGAAGCTCACATGTGTCTTCTTTCTACCTCTCTCTTATCTGCATGCCACTTTCATGACTGGACCCTTCCTCTTGAGAAGGTTTTATTTCTTGTATGGTTGAGTCTGGCCTCTGTTTCGGACGCATAAATGTTTCTGAAGTTTTCCCTAATCTTCCCATCCAAAGTTCTATTTGCCTCCCCCTCTTTCAAATTAAATTTAGTATGTTCTCACTGTGTTTTAAATCTTTCTAGAAGCTTAAATGTGAATAGAAAGTGTCTCCAGGTGTGTTGTCTCCACTCTGATTCTGAGAAGAAAACATGTGCAAAAGAAAAAACCACAAAGAGTTAAACTGAACCCTATGTCTTGCCCCTACCCTCCTCTGAGAAACTTACATAGCACAAGGCTATGTCAATTTTAGGTATACTTGTTCCATCAAGCTTTAAATGTCGAGCAAATGAATGTTTACAAAGTTTTCACAAATAACTCTGATGTATGTCATTTTTAAAATGGTTTAATAGAAGCCTCCTTTGTTCTCTCCATGGAGTACGTTTCAAAGCAGTGCGGCTCTCACTTTGAAAACAGGAAGGTAGGACATTCCAATAGCATCATGAGCCCTCTGTTTATATTTGTAAAACCTGTACTCCTTCCAGGCCTCCAGGCAAAAGCAAATAAAAATAATCAGAGGCATTAGAACTTGATTATGTGGAATTGGATTCTTATAACCAAGGCATGATAGCCAAAATTAGTGCTGTGTTGGTATGTTCTGAAAGAGATGCTCACGGTATTGCAAAATCAGACTTCGGCTTGCTGGTATTTTTGAAGTCATCTGCGTGCTTTGAAAAGTACAATAATCACATGCTTTTGATTATCTTTTGATTACCTCCATAGTAAACAGGGAGCTTTGCATGGGGGCAGCATAAGTCCAGGGAGTTTGGATTTAGAAAGCCCAGCTTTGAGTCGTGTTATCTGCATCAGCTTGTTAGGATGCTTCTATATCTTTATATGTACTTTCTCAATTCTTAGAGAAAAATTCATTCTTGTAGGTATTTTGGACTGACAGCTTGTGTGTTGGCATGGCAGCATGCGTTATAACCTTTGCTTCTGCCCTCCAACTTGTCTTAGGATAGAGTTGTGGCTTCCACACTGTCATTCCCCCGCATGGAAAAGGCAGTTGGGCAGCTGATTCCCCACAGAGGATCTCTCTGTTGGACCTCAGAACATGTCACTTATTTCTCCATGGCCAGATATAGCCTGGGGTTGGAGAAAGGTAAGGTACTCTGGAAATAGTGACTGCTCCATCTGAGGGAGGACCTATTGCTGAAGAACTTGTAGAGTTGCTTGTGTTTATATAATAAAATATAGAATAAATATAATATCTTTTTATATAATGAAAAGAGACAACTTGCCAAGGTCTCATCACCTCTGAGAGAGTAGGTAATAGGTACTGTGAGAGAGGAATTACCCAAACAAAGTGATCATCAAAATAACTGCCTGTAGAGGAAACTGGCTTTCTAACAGGAGAAAAGAGGGTTTTTTTTTCCCCTGCTAACTTTCAGCTTGTCACTATAAGTGACACAATAGCAACATTCATGACATATTCTATGGGGACAGTGCTGTGAATGTTTCCACTGGGTGGAATTTTCAAGGAAGAGCTTTGAAGAATGAACATGTACTCTTAGAGAACCCTGGGGAATGGCTCTTAGGAAACAGGTAGGTGAAGAAAGAAAATGAGAGCCATTGAAAGAGGGAGGGAAAAAGAGGCAAATTATGTGAACAGATTCACTCCAGAACACACTAAGTAGAATATGATGGGAGAGGGGCACATTTCATTTCACTTAGTATGAAAGATCAATGTAATTATAATCAGCTAAGGAGTATTTTTCTTTTTCGACCTGATATTAATATCATCTAAATTTATAGGAGTTGTTTCTTATATCCTGACTCAATAGTCATACAAAATTACATTTATTTATTTATTTATTTATTTATTTATTTATTTATTTATTTTTCCTTCTGGTGCATGGGCAGAATCCTGTTTCTTTATCTTTTATCTGTATTTAAATTTAAAGGTTTATCCACAATCTGGAAACTTGATGTTTAAGCATTTAAAAACAGGATTTAAAGAACTCATTTTTAATCCTACAACAAATGGGTGTTAAAGACTATACTTGATTGTATCTCTTTGTGGAAGGACTGATCTCCTTCTAGCAAATTTTGAGATTTGGAATAAGTTTCAAGCAAAAGGTCTAATGTTTTCTACATCAGTGAATTTTAATGGCAAGGATACTCATTTTGGTAACTTACTATCAGTTTTATTTTCTTATGATGAGCCTGCAAACAAGGTGGCTGTCACCAGGCCCTTTGAATTTCCATGAAAGTATACAGTAAATAACTTCCTGTAATTAATTGTTATCCAGACAATTGTCCACAAGTGAGAGTCTTGTACACCATGGAATCTAGTAATAAATCCTTATTTCATTTGACTGGAAGTTTTGGGTTAGAATTCTAATTCTGCCTGTTTATCAGAACTCCTACCATGAAGATGAAGGGAGTTAATGTTCAAATCCCATTTCCTTCTCTCTTTGCAAATCAAAACACCTTGCTAAAGGTGGATTCTAGGTGATATCTGTGAAAAGTGATACCTGAGATCACTTTATAAATGAAAATAATATAAGGAATGGAATTTCAAAGACAATTGAATGAGGTGATGAGTCAGAGAAAAACTCAAGAAAGACCCAAGTATGATAGGGGTACAAATAATCCTTATGTATTGTCTTTTCTATATGCAGTATAATTTATTCTTCCCCAAAGTATATTAATGGAAAAGTTATTTTTAAAATAGTAGAATGTTTGATTTCCTTATGATAACTGCTAAAAGCTCCTTGTAGGAGATTCAGTATTGAGGACAATAAAAGTGCTTTTTTTGTGATACATGTGGATTTCAGGTACAGACAGTAATGGCATGGAGACCAGTCATTGGGTTTATGGCATATTTAGAGTCTACTTACGGTTATCTCTGATGTCAAGGAGTGATTTGTGAGCTCTTCTCCAGACACCTAACAAGTAGGAAACTAATGAGACTTGGAGCTCATTACCTGATCTACCTGCCACTCTATTAAGGCTCTGGAAAATTCACCAGTCTAATGTCTAAGATCTCGCTCTAGAAGATGGCAGAAGCAATATTCTTTTTTCAAGCAGTGCTCAGCCTATGAATCCTACATTGATTTTAGTGATGAAAATTTTTATTTTTACATTAAAGACATACAGGCAAACAGATAGAGTGAAGAAGAGGAACCTCCATCCATCTAGTGGCTGTATGCCTTTTAATTCAGGTAAGATTTATGAGTATCTGAATTAGCCAGGGTTATGCAACATGCACCCGTATCTCCTTTGAAACCTTCAAGCAAACCAAGAGGACTCATTGAATAGGGCAGCAGTAAAGGTTTATTGGCCAAGAAGCATGAATGAGGACAAGATGTGGTGATAAAATCTTCTTGGAATGCAAATAAGGCATTTAGTAGTGGCCAAATTTTGAATGTCTGTTCCTCTTGATTCATGGACTCTTTCTTTCAATGGGGAGGGCAGTGTCCTTGTTGAGACCCATTTGGGACTATAAATGGGGCATTAATACATTCATACTTTTATAACTAATCCTAGCAATGATTAGGACTATAGCAAGAATTCAGCAGATATCTGTGGAAGGCAGAAGTGGGATCAGGAGAAGGAGGCAACAAGGGAGTGATTGATGGGATAACAGTAAGGAGAAAATATTTACTTACAACAAGGACTTAAAAATGTTGCTTCACTCTACATTTTTGTTATTTGAGAATGATAGAGACTGTTCAAACTATTGAGAAAATCAAGTTAATAGGTGATTTCAGGATGTATCAAAATTTAACTGTGCCTATCAGGCATAGTTCTCCAATGTTCTAAAGAAACAGAGTAGAATCTCTGTGTGTTAGCTTACAAGATAAGGTAGATACTTTTCAAATGTGATCTTGAGGGTTTAAATTAGAAAGAAAATTTTATCAGAGATATAAAGGAAATCCTTTCATTCTTGGAGAGAAGAAAGGAGAAACATATTATTTTATTCTCTTTTAAGAGCTTAACTTGGTAGAGGGCTTTATGACACTCTGCAGGACACTGCATGTTTAAGTAAGAGTGATCCCTGCCTGAGACAGCAGTCATCAAGTATTTATTGAAGTTCTAAAGGCCAGAAAGTTCTAAGTGCTTGTTTAGTTGTCTTACTGAGATATCAGCAAGCTGCCCTCTGGCAGTATTCTTGGTAGGAGATACACATCCGTCAGTGAGTTGTTGTAGGCTGGAAAGCCCAGGCCACCAAATGGAGTCATGTGCTTCATTTTCTAGCATTTTGGTCCATCTTTGAAATATGGTCCGAATGGCACTTGAAGAGTGCCATTAGATGTCCAATGCATCTCAGTCAAGGAGGCGACTTGTGTGTGCTTGTAACACCTGCTTTGATTCTTCCATTCCATCCTGTCAACTTTCTCTGTTGCTTTGCAGAAGGTACCAAAGCATAAGCGGCTTGTGGAGGAATAGGTTTATTAGGCTTATGGACTTGAGTGGAGATGCCATCCTGGCAGGGAAAACGATGGCATGAGCAGAGGGTGGACATCACCTCTACCACAGCACTGCAAACAGTGGCAGGAAGGTGTGACAAACACTGGCAAGGGGGTTTATAACCCCCAAAAGCCTGCAGCCAACAACACAGCTCCATCTAGGTTCTAACAACCAAACTGCCATCAGCTGGGGATTGGTCAATCAGAACGCATTCATTTGTTTGTGGGGGACACCTGGATCAAACCATGACGCTTTTCTCCTCTGAAAACTGACTCTAAGTCCAACTCATTCAATAGGAGGGATGATGCTCAACTTTGAGCCATTTCTACTTGATCCATTAGCAAACTTGAATCAATTGACTAAAACAATTAACACTATGAATATTAGTGTGGATTGGAAACTAATCCAAGAAACATTTTCTTCTCTTTAAGAGTTCTTTTCAGAATGTAAACACAGAGTCCTTGCTTGGAATTTCAATACACTTGACCTGTTAAGGAGCAAGTGTGAATCACCTTAGGATGACTGCTACAGTCTAGCTCTTTGGTACCTCCTCTCTGTGACTGAAAGTGGGGGTTAGCCATGTCGTAGGGTCAGGAGTGGCATTAGCCACATGGAAGAATCTAATACCCCTCCCTCTTGAAATGTGCATCACCCTCCACAGAACATTCTGATGTGGATTCAAGACCTATAACGTCATCTAATAATGCCTGTCTAATGGAGACAGGCATCACTCTGGTAATGGAATTTTCGTCCTAAGAGACTTTGTAGGCAATTAGAAATTTGATTTTACTCTTTGTATAAAAGCTCTGCTTATTGGGAGGGAGAAAGGAATATCTAAAGCACAGTTATATTGGAGGCTAGTTTATTTTCATTTATTCTTATTATTTGACAGTACTTTGCACTAAAACCATTGCCTCCCGCATGCTAGCCTAGCACTCTATCACTGAAATTTCAAATGAACTTGTTGAGGAATGAAGAAACCTGGAGGAAAGCCAGCTTGAAAACTAGAAGGAACTTTGAAGGATGTGAGGAGGAAATAAATATTAAGTGGTCTATATGTTTATGAGATGTTAGTTATGAGTAAAATGAAGAGAATAAACCATTAATCTGGTAAATTCATCATGTGAATATAAATTTTTATTCTTACATAGAACTACGGGGAATACACAGATGGGTCTCATAAAATAAAATCAAAGCGGTAATACTATACTGTCTGGACATTTAATAATACAATGCTGTCTGGACATTTAAACAAGTTAGCTTCATGTTCTCAGGACAATCCCTTAGCTTCTGTCTGTAGCACTAACCACACTGAGAGAATGCCCATGGGGTCTTGAAGAATTGACTTTAAGAAGATGTCCATTACACAACAATTTCACCGACAGAGATTTTCCTGAGGTTTTTAGCTCGCCTTTGACACTAGAGCTTGCATCTCAAATACTCTCTTTTCCTTCTCCGAATTTTACATACAATTGGCACTCTGTTAATTAAAATAAAAGAGCCTTACTGATAAAAGATAATCTTTTGCTAAAAATGGAGTCATAGCCTGAGTGTGGCCTGGGAGTGATGTGTGTGCCTGTGAGAGAAGCCACTTCAGACTAAATCTCATACACTCTGCCAAGTGTACCCATGACTAGTGACAGTTGTTTAGACTGGCTGGGGAACCAGACTCCTCAGGTTCAAATCCGTCTCTTTCATGCATTGTATCACTTTGGAGGAGTTCCTTGTCTGTCTGTACATTCATTTTTTCATGTCTAGTATGAAGATAGTAATAGTAATGTTTACCTTATAACATTGTTGAGAATATCACATTTGTTACTACATAGCATATATTCTGACCAGTGCCAGTCACATGATTTGTGTGTGGTAATTGTTGGCTAATGCTATCAGTCGTAGAGTATATAATGCTTTCTTAGCACAACCTGTGCAGTGTTGTACACCATTCCAAATAAAAGCATAAAACCCAGACCATCTCGTCCTGAGGTGGGAGTGTAAAACCATGACCAACTCCCAGCGTTCTCTCTTCCTGGGTTGCTAGTGTGCACATGCCATAGAAATCAAGGCTGACATCATACCCATCCGATCTTCCATCTGCAGCACAGACATTGGTACCAAAATGCCGACTGTCTTCTTGGATCCCCCAAACCTGACTTTTCTTCATGAACCTTAGAGAAATGGTGGTGCTCTCTGTACATGTTCCCAGATACAGGATCACAACATAAGGAAAACAATAACACAACAAAACCCTCTCTGAACCACTTTACTTATATGGCTTGTTCATAGTAGAAAGAAAACAGTGGTTATAAAAATAGCCAGCCTGGAACTTGCATAACCCATTTCCATAGAAAGCATCTTTCCATTGTTCTAGGAAGAAAACAGAAGGACAAACACAGCCCCCATGTTCACAGCCAAATTACATGTGTGTGTCTGTTGCTGTGTTTATGTAGAGGCTCCCAACTGTTCCCTTTCTATTTTCTAAGCAGAATAAGAGATGAAAGGGCCCCTTTGACCCTTTATGTTATATTGAAGGCTCTTCAGAGACTTTTTGTTTGCACCCTGCAGTATTTACCCTCACCTCAAAAATAAATTTGAAAAAAAAATAACTAAATAAGACTAGGAGAATAAAAAGGCAAGCTGAGCAGGTTGGGTAGGAAAGAATTAGAAGGATGGCGTTGGGCAGGTGCTTAGCTGATTTCAGATGAGCAGGAAATCAAGGGCCGACATTCCTGGATAAATGTCGATATGCATTATTAAATGAAACGTCGGTAAAATATAGACTGTCAGATGCATTTTTCTTCCAGAGACATAGAGAGAATTGAAAGAGAGTTTCAAAGAAGTCTTTTTCAGTGTTCTTTCAATCATTTTCTGTTTGAAGCTTTAATTACAGTACTCCTTGCTACCTAATGCTTCCAGTTTAAAATCTCATCACAAAGGAGAGGGGGAGAAGATGGAATCGCTCTCTCAGCAGAGCTGCAGCCTCAGCACCACCGAGCTGATCATTCATTCATCAGTGAGGTCCTGCTACAGGGTCACTAACTAGAGCAACATTTTGTTTTGGTATTGCACACATCTGATACGGTATTTCTTTGGAGTGGTTACTATGTTACAGCTATTAACAGAACATACACCAACCATTGGGAAGTAATGAATTTTTGAAATGAAGGAGATCATGATTTGCATAGCATTCTAAGTATACAGGGTGGATGATGACTCCTAAGGGACTTAGCATCCTAGTGATGGACACCTGAGTCTAAAATAGGCTGGCACAGACAGGCACAAACAGACACATGAAATGCACATGGAGGTGCTCACAGACAAATAAGAACATGTATGTACACACAAACCATATCTTCCAAAGTTACTTCTACATGGTCGGCATTCAGCCCTGTCAACAGGAACACATAGGGGGCAAATTACATGTTAATACAATTCATATTACATATTAACCATAGGGTCCAGTGAGGCGGACGGCGCCAACTCCTTTGTTCGCAAGTAGCTCGCGGTATTGGACAGATAGGAACTTGAGCTGTGATGATGGGAACATCTACACATGCCGGGAGAAAAGCATAGCAGGGCTTTTTTCCTTCTCTGAACTGAGCAGAATGCAGCAGGTGGCGACCTTTTAGCTTGAACTTCATGAAGGATCAGGGATTAGCTAAGCAGATAAGCAACAAAAAGGTATTTCAGGTAAAGTAAGTAATTGCTTGGGGATTAAATTTATCCATATATGAATAATCTTTACATTTCTAAGTTATTCAGTTATTCTTTCAATGTACTGTTCCCATGCCTGGGAGAAAGGGAGTCAAGGTATTGTGACTAGAAATAAAATGTTTGTGTGGCATGTAATGTATTTGCACACACACACACACACACACACACATATATATATATATATATATATGGCAACATATGGGAGATATATATGTGTGTGTTGGCAATGAGAAAGTGTATTATATATGTATATATAAATATATATGTATATAAATATTATATATATAGTATGTTTGTGGGTGTGTTTATATTTTTTATCTTTTTTAACCTTACAGTAGTTAAATAGGATCATTACTTTTCAGGAAAAGACAAGGAGGTACACAAAACACTCACCTTCACAAAGTCAAACAGCTTGATTTCTTTCCAGTGAAGTTCGGGGACTTACCTCTCTTGTCACTGTCACTTTAGTCTGTGGGTTGCATGGGACAACTTTAACTGTAAGATCCCCTGGTGGGTTATTAACATTATTTCATGGCTTCTCTTGCTTTGTGGGTAGCAAGTACCCTCATTTCTGACTGTTTTAAGAATCCCATCGGATTTAAGGAAAATGTTGGCTTCCTTGCAACTCTGTCTTCCTTCTAACTCTGCACCCCTTCTAGTCCAGAAATTAAACACATCTCCTCTCCTCAGGGCATTTGCACGTTTCTGTACCTCACTCAGAGTGTTTCTGCCAGGCTTACTTTGCCTGTTCCATCTCTGACGCTTTGGTGATATCTCAAGTTCATTGACTCGTATTTGAATTCTTGTTTGTTTCCTCTTTAGACCTGAGTAGATGTAACATTTTTGATTTTTCCTCATTTCTGAATATGTTGTTAATTGAAACTACTCTGTCTGGAACCAGGGAACATAAAGAAGAAACAAACCTTCATTGCTCAGAATTAGAAATGATGTCATATGAAAAGCCGATTCCATACACAGTGATCTCATGGAGAATTCATGTTATTTGACCTGGAATTTGAAGTGGCTATAAAAAGAAAGTTACCCATGTGAAAAACAAAATGGAAATGGGAGGAGCTACATGCCCATGTGACTTGTCTTCCAGCTTAGACGTTCTGTGATACAGGAAATGAAGAATGTTCCTTTAGTGCCATTGTTCCTACCATTATATCAACTTGACTAAGAATGCAGAGGAGCTGCTAGAATGTGACTTAATTACTCCACTAATTATAACAATACCATTTCCACATTATCTTATTTCCCCAAACAGAAAATGTAAGCTCCCCGTCACACAAATATTTGCTTATTTTACCTTGTTCATGGAGCGCTGTCACAATGTAGGATGGTTAATTTTTTTCTCTATTACTTTCTCTTGCATGGTGTACATTTCTTTGCCACAGAAAATGATAATACATTCTGTACATGTTTGTGCTCCACCACCTCCTGATTTGCATATAGCTTTTGAACATCTCTCTGGTTTCAGCAGCCATCTCCTGAGCAGTATGTAATTCTCCTTGGCTGTTTGATGGTATTGGGAACTGTACGTGTAACTGGAAGAGGTAAAACACAGCCTGGGGAGAGAAAAGAGCTATTTATCAAGGTGTCTTACAATCTGAGTTTATGCTGTTATAAAACGCTACTGTGCATGTTCTGTGAGATTATATCCGCTAGAAATTTTTCAGCCATTTATCAACGTGCTCTAAGAAGGAAGGGTGTGTATTTTTCTACTCAACTTAATTTTATTCTGCAATTTGTTGCCTTTGTTTTCAAAGAGACTGGCAATCAGGGACACTTGCTTAATGGCCCATCTGTTAGATTATGGATTGCACAAAACATACCCAGGAAATATTCTAGAACATTCCCTGATCCCTGGCAGGTGGATAACAGGACCTCCAGATGCATGGCTCCTACCAGTGTGAAACCTTTCTCTCCATTATTACAGAAGATAATAGTGTTGACAACCAATGCGGTTATAGAATGGCTGTCTATGATGCAAAGACAAAGTAGGAATGAAGCAAAATAGAATCATTACAGAAGCCCTTCCCAAACAGGGTGTTGTAGTCAGCTTTCTAGCTGTTGCACAGAAAGAACCCAAGCAAAGCGGCTTGTGGAGAAATGGGTTTATTTGGCCTACAGACTCAAGGGGAGACTCCATCCTGGTAGGGAAAACGATGGCATGAGCAGAGGGGTGAACATCACCTCTGCCACAGCACTGCAAACAATGGCAGGAAGATGTGCCAAACACTGGCAAGGGGAAGCTGGCTTATAACCCCCATAAGCCCGACCCCAACAACACAGCTCCAACCAGGTTGTAAAACCCAAACCATCAACTGAGGATCGATCAATCAGAACACTTTTATTTGTTTGTGGGGGACACCTGGATCAAACCATGACACGGGCGGGGGAAGGAAAATTGTCCTTGATTTATATGGATAATAATGTAGCTCTTAATGTCATATTTAGAGTTGAACACTAATTAGTCACTGTTTTGCTGAGCTGTAGACATGCCATTGAAACCACACCCTCAAAGACCCAGGGAAACTCAGCAAGAGGGGTCTGGAAGAGACTGTAAGAGCTGGAGCATGAGAAGTGAGACTCTGGAATCCTCTCTTCTGGATAAGACAAATCTGCTACACTCATGGACACAACAGCTGGGGTTCCTGTGTACCACTGCACCTGTCATTATCCTAGAGGAGGGAAGGTAGGTCCAGGAGACCCCATACCTTCCAGTGTAGGTGGTAGAAATGGATGACTCTGGGAGAGGGACAGTTAGCTATGTATTACTTGTGTAGCTACTGGAGTGTTCCCATTCTCCAGGAAATAACCTCCCACCGTGATTATGCAAGTGACTCTAGTACAAGTCAGTGTGTCAAAGTAATATGTAAATAAAAGGCTTGGAATTAGGTGGGATCTAATGGGAAGAAGAAGGGGCTTCAATGGAAGGAGAAAAGAAAAAGATTAAGTGGGGTTTCAAAATGCTTATAAGCATGTTTGAAACTGTCAAAACTAAAAAGAAATTAAAAAATCATGGTTTTTTTTAAGTAATTAAACAGATTTTGAAAATGAGTTAAAAAGAAAATGCATCAATCTTTTACAAAGCCCAGCCTTTGATAAATTAATTCTTATCTATTGTCTTTGAATTTTGTTATTACTGCTGGCTGTACTGACCCTAAATTTCCAGGGATCCTGTCATTAAATATGGAAGGCCCTTTGGTCGTCTTCTTTTGTGTGCTTATGACCTATTACTAGTGAAACTGGTTTCAATAAGTTAGAGATTCAATCCAGTTAGTGTATCTGATGAGACCTCACACTGTTACTTTTCCAAAAGTATTTGCCCTTTAACACTGGGAGTGAGAACTTAGCAAGTATCTGTTTAAACAAAATGTTTAACACTTGATGAACAATCCAGTGAGAAAGCTCATGGGAACACAGGCATCCCTTGCTTGTGAAAATTGTAGATCACATACCTAGTCACTTTCCTGGGTCTACAGGACTCGTTTGTGTTTTGAGAAGGACACATAGATGTTTCTGAAAAATGAATCAAAAGTAATTGAAACGCAAATTAAGTTTTAAATTTCTTTGCTTCCAGGATGTGTGTCCTTTGACATTGAGAAGACCCAAGTTTGAGGGCTGTCAGTACCACAGTTAGATTATGGAACCAGCAAAGATAGTTGGAATATCTAAAAGTTGAGTCTCCACTCTGCCTTGAGGTTAATGATACCGATTCATAGACTCCCTCCACAGATCAGATGAAAGCACACAGAATATCAGAGGGAAGAGAGAGCTAGATATGTCAGATGCATGATGCTGTTCCCCAAACTCCTATTATGTCATCTGCTCTCTTGGAATCAGACTCATGGTCTCTAATACATTCCCTGTTTGCCAGAATGCCTATGATCTACATGGGTATTGGTTATTTTTTCTTTTCCTTAGGACATTGAATAGCTCTTTAACAGGAAATAATACCATCACATGATTGCATCACATTCCTCAAAATGCAATCTATTAATGGATCAACAGTGTAAAGAACAAAGAACATAATTGGTTAGAAGGACCCAGGGGAAATGACCCAATGAAATTAAGCAAAGGAAATCTTATATTCTGAGTGAAAATCAATGCACTGTAACTGAACCCTGCATGAAGAGGCAGAGCTGTGGGCCCCAGAGAACCAAAGGTGATTGTAAAACTGTGTGGGCCATGCCCTGGATTTAGTGTTTTGGTTTGCCAAAACCATTTAGGCAGGGATATATATATATATATATATATATATATATATATATATATATATATAAATTCTGGCCAAATGTGAGTTTTAATTATTTTTTAATTCCTATTTCACACTATGCATTGCCCAGTTCTAGGACTTAAATAATATTTTTGAGAATTATAGATTTCTGAATGCTGTCACCTTACTTAGGTTATGCATTAAAGAAGACAATGAAGGATGCATTATCACAGTTGTTCCCAGGAAGTAAACCAGAAGTTATCCCATCATAAGGGGGCCACATGATCAAGAAGTGGCTGGAGAGATGGCTCAGAGGTTAAAGGCACTTACTTGCAAAGTCTGAAGTCCTGGGTTTGATTCCCCAGTACCCACACACATAAAGCCAGATGCACAAAGCAACACATGTGTCTGGCGATCATTGCAGTGACACTAGGCCTGGTGTGTGCCCATTCTTTTTCTCATGTTCACTCTCACTCTTCATCTCTACTTGCAAATGAACAGATAAAATTTTTTTAAAAAGCATCCGTATAGGAGATAATGCAAATGTTTTCATGGTCTATGCTATGCAACAAATACCTAATGTTTTGAAACAGTGCTCTTCCTTGTGACAATGATATTACATCATATCAAACTCTGGTTGTTTGTGTGAGATTGAGCAATAAACAAACCAATCACACAACAACATAGCGTAGGCAGCATGAGCTAGCTTCTCTCCCAAAGCACAAAGTGTTGCATCTAATGTCTTTTAGGCAGAAACTATAGAAATGCCTCTTATTTTTAGATATTTCAGGATATGATGGTGGACTCAAAATCCTAATGCATATACTAAAGTTTAAAAAGGAGACGATGCCTCTTGTGCAATTTATAACTCCTTACCCCATGGACTGATTCAGGATGCCCACTGTGGAGGGCACCTAGTGGATTAGGGACAGAGAGGAGGGAATTGGGGGTAAAATCATAAGATTTGCTCATACAATGTGTCTAATTATTGACTTATTAATATGTATAGATTGAATATTTTGTACATTAAAATTATCATTTTCCCCAAAGAAAGGAACAGTAGAAACTAAAAATTAAAAAAAAGAGATATTTTTGATCCTTGTAAAGGCCTTGTATAAAAGGCTCTTTAAAATATACTGATACAAGTGATACTTGAGTAGCCTTACTCAGAGCCTTGGTCCTCTTCACGTAGAAGGTGACAGTCATGATACGGCAGAAGGCAGGTTCCGTCTTTAGCGGTTCTCTTTACTGTGTTGTTAGCCAAAACACCCAACCGCCATTGGCTAACTATTCTTTTCTGTCTTTACATGTAGAATATTATAGTTAAATGTGTTTTTCTTTTTATCATGCATGCCTTAAATACTGTTCAGGCCAGTGGCTGGATAACTTGCATAACTTCTACATGGATTGTCTTGGATTGTCTAGAAGCTTAGAAGCTCTTCCAGTCTTTAACTCCTATGTCAAGTAGCAGTTTGGAAGTGTGGGAAAAAAAAACACCAATTTCCCTCATTTTGGTACAAGTGAATTTACCTAGAATGGGCTAATATCATTAAAGATGAAACAAACAAATAAACAAAAAAGCCCACTAGCAACTTGAGTTACAATTATATTTATGTAATTAAAATGATAAGCTGTTATGTCTCCATTGGATGAACCAAAATCATTGCAAGTGTATTTGTGGAGGATCCATTTGAATATTTTAAAAAGATTTTAGTGATTTATTTGAGAGAGAAAGAGTGAAACAGAAAGGCGGGGGGAAGTGTGTGGGTGTGCCAGAGTCTCTTGCCATTACAAACTCCAGACTCACGTGTCACTTTGTGCATCTGATTTTATGTGGGTACTGGGGAATCAAATCCGTGCTGTCAGGCTTTGCAAGCACATGCCTTTCACTTCTGAGATATCTTTCCAGTCCCTTTTAAAGATTTTTATTTGGAACTATGATATGTGAACATACTATAAAATTGATCATATTCTCATCAGTTTATCCCCTTTTGACTCCTCTCCCCCACTCCAATTCCTATGAGAACTGTCCTTAATGGCGGTATCCATAAACAATTAGGTTCATAACACACCATTCAGTTTGTTTCAGAGAATACTTCGACATTGACAAAAAGAGCTGGTTTTCTGTTATGAATCAAACTCTCAACATTAAAAGAAAGTATTTGAAAATAGGATTCTATCATGCATACGAAGTTATGAGGTTTTTCAATCCTCATAACATTATTATTGAAAATCCCAGCAATTCATATCATGCTGGAGACAAGTGATATGTCATTTAATGGAGTCACTGATCAACTGAAGCTTAGTCTCTTCTGAAAAGCAGTCTTGCAGATTGCCACAGTGCTCATGGACATGGCTGTGGGACATGGTGGGAGACTATCTAAAAGTTAAGTGCAAGTTAAGAGGCCTATTTTTCTATAAGTCCCAGTACAGATAATTATTCTGAATTATTGAGGGTGGTTCAAACATTAAACCACACTTCATATGGCTCCTCTTGTAGCTCGATTTTATATAGAAATCACCCATTTAAGTTTATTTTGCTGTGTCTCACTAAATTCTCCTCCCCCATTTTCTGTATAGTTTTGGGTTAGTTCCCAAGAGCAAGGCCAATCTGACCGAGAAGCCAATGTATTTATGACAACATCAAGTCTTTAGCTTCTTAATATAATACTTCTTCAATAATAAAGGAGAATTTCAATGCATGAGTCAGTGGAAGCTGTGGGTTTCACCTAATTCCTATGATATTATAAGGGAAGCTGCTGAATGTATGCTGATGATGTCATAGTACAGAGGAGATAGAGTATTTATTATATCATCATTCATTTTACCTGGATCTCCTTGCTAATTCTATAACAGCCAGCAATGAGTTTCAGAGTTATTAACTCTACCAGTCTTAGGTACAGTGATTCTAAAATAGTTTATAAAATATCGAAGTACCATAGGAATCCTGAAGTCTTATTTTAGTTAACCTTTGATTTCTGTCACTCACAATCTTTCAAGGTAACTTAGAAGTGTGAATGAAATGTCTCACTGCAGAAACTGGTTATTGTTCTGTTTTATTTTCTAAATAAAGATAATGTAGCTTTTTTCTCAAATGACATATAATCAGCCATGTGTGCATGTGTATGAGATGTACGTATAGATTGTATTTTGCATAGAGTGATATTTAAAACCTCAGTATAAAAATAGCTTTTGTCATAAAATCGCTAGTGTGCTATTACTTTTCTCATAAGAAATCTGTCACATTCATTTTAAGTTAAAACGTGGATATGAGACAAGTAGATCTTGCCATTTAAAAAATGGTCCGAGTGGAGAAATAATGATCTTACTGCAGCTGCTCAGCATGTTATAGACTATCTGTAACCCTGGTAACTTTCCAGTGTTCTGTGGAGGAACACTATCACCTCTTTCTTGCATGCATGGTTAGTAATCCTGTTGATTTATGTAATTCTTAACATTTCACATGATTTCACGAACCATATACTTAGAAATGTATTAAGATGTATATGTTCGGGTATCCTTGCACATTGGTTATTGGTTTTATTTTTATTTTTTATAGCCATTTTCTTTTTTTAAATATTTTATTTATTCATTTTCAAGCAGAGATACAGAGAGAGAGAGAGAGAACGCGCACCAGGGCCACCACCTTGTGGGGCTGGCTTATGTGGGTCCTGGGGAATTGAACCCAGGGCCTTAGGAACTGGAGGCAAGTGCCTTAACCGCTGAGCCATCTCTCCAGCCTGGTTATTGGTTTTAAAATATAGGAGGATAATTTTAAACACTTGGAAGTATCCTAAATAGATCCCTAGAATGAAAGCTGTTACCATCCACCAGGAGAATGTGCTACATAACAATGTATTCAACCCAGTTGAATCCATGGGGCCTTCTGATTTCATTACAAAAATCTACCACCAACCTTTATGTTAAGGCAGGACATATATATATATATATATATATATATATATATATATATATATATATATATATGCTAGATAATATGTTATTCTTCCAGACAGAAAATGCTCTTCTCGAATGATTTTAAAAGAGGATAGATATGTAAAATGTACCAATTGAGGTAAGATCTTCCTGTGAATTTTTTTAATAGGAAATAAAAATCTCTGTCCTCTGCCAGATCTCTGCCATGCTGACACAAGTAAGCATAGGAAAATGAAAAAGCTAGAGAAAATTTTAAATGTCACTGGGTCTGTAATAGATTTCTCATGAATTAACTTGATTAGATACACACAGTATTGGTTTTGTCCTTGCTGGGAAAAAGTACCTGACAAGAAGGTAAGGAATGTGTTCACTTTAACTTACAGTTCCAGAGGGTAGAGTCCACCATGGTGGGCAAATCATTTCGTAGGCAGGAAACTATCATTATAGTCCCACCAGCAGGGAAGATCTAGTGGGGTGGGGCTGAAGCATTTCAGGGCCATCGACCTGTCACAGTGTCTCCAGCAAGGCTGTACCTCCTAGAGTTGTCACAACATTCTCAAAGAGTACCGCTTTTCTGAGCTTCCTATAGTCAAAGTAATGAGCCTGTGGGAACATTATATTCAGACCACCACTCGTATTTTGGAAACCAGATGGCACATGGATTATACCTGGATAGTAGTTCATATTCATAGGATCTTAAGGATAAGCAGACAAGGCATCTAGATGTACTGGAGGGGAAAATGGACAAAACTTGTCACTGGGCCAGGAGAACCAGGCTGAGTACTAGGCTATCTATGGTCCCCTGCCACAAGAACTGATCCAGACGACCCATGGAGGAGGATATCCAGCTGATTGGGGATGGGGAGGGGGGACATTGGGGAATTGGGGATAACAACTCATTGTTTGACCACTAAATAATGTAACTCCTTATGGACAATATATATATATATATATATATATATATATATATATATATATATATATATATATAATGCTTGTAAGCCCTGGGAACACGACCAGGAAGGTGATGTTCACTAAGAGACTGTCAAGACTGCAGGGGTGTGCAAAGGAAGGATTCATTATTCATTGAGAAAAATTGCAAATATTTAAAGCTAGCTGGGGACTTTCCTGTTGGAATAAAAAGACTTTATAAAGGAACAGAGAAACTCATCCTGCTTTTTCCAGAACATGACACGGTAACACTGGATGAATTCCCAAGTCTAATATTTTTTGTTTGATTTCAGCCCTTCCTTCCTTCCTTCCTTCCTTCCTTCCTTCCTTCCTTCCTTCCTTCCTTCCTTCCTTCCATCCTTCCTTCCTTCCTTCCCTCTATCTCTTTCTTTCTTTCTTTCTTCTTTTATTTTTTTTCTGACAGTAATGGGGATTGAACCCAGGGCTGTCCACATGCTGGGCAATTGTTCTACCCACTGAACTGTATTTCCAGATACTCAAGTCCAACCTGAGACAACTCACTTCATCACCTCCAGGACTATATGCACATGTACATATATGCATGAACACATGAGTGTAAGATGGAAACACAAATCCTCATCACTGTTCAGTATATAATCCAAATGCATACGGTAGAGTTTAGAAGGTTTGTATTTCCTATCTTCCTTGCATGGGCAGAAAATATGATTCTGTGGCTGAAAAATGGTCTTAATGTTGGGAACTATCACATCTTTGGCAGGAAAAAGGAACACGTCCTTTCTGTGTATCGGTTTCCTAGGAATGAAGCAAGCATAAATATTTTTCAGTGTAGTCAAATGTGAATTACTCATGATAAAAAAGCAGTCCGTCTCTGCCAGACGAAGGGTTATACAGTGCAGAAATTTCAAACACTGTTAATATTTGTATTGTGACTAAAAGGCAGTAAAAGTCATTTTTTTGCAGATCATACAGCATTTCTCATCCTACAAACTGTCCTTGAGAGTTGGGGGAGGGCACGTCTTGTGAAACTTATTTAAATAAAGAAGGTATTGATACTTGGACTCACTAGCCATTTTTCAAAGGAGTTTGGCATGGAGAAGATGCTTGTAAACAGGCATATAAAAGGGAGCAAAATAGGAGACTTTAACTTTATAGAAGTGGTTGATCCCCTCTAAATTAAACTGACACACTTGAAATGCCATCTGCGAACCCTATGAATCTCTGGACATGGTCTCAAACACTGTGCTTTCTCCATCCCTGGTGCGCACAGGATGGAGGTTGTGTTGAAACTCTCACTTTCTTCTGCATCCACGATGGAGATTTGGAAGGCAAAAAAGATGCATTCCATGTGGGCATGAGGCATGCTTCTCTACCGCTGCATTGTTTGAATGTGGGTAATGGAGATATAGTGCCTCGGTCAGACCTCAACTCTGCCAGGTGTTAGCTGTTCAAGCAGGATTCCATGTCTCCTTGCCTCAGGTAGCACCTTTCTCTGCAGAGGGGCATCTACTTGGAGCATTGTGATGGCTGAATGAATTCATACCGTTGAAAGGTTTCCAGTTGGGCTTAGCACATAGGAAGTGATATTTTCTTATAGGTATTTACTTTAGAAGGTTTAGTTGGATTGACTTTTCCTATAAGCTGCATCCCTCCTCTCATCGGGGATGTTATAGATAGCTACTAACAAGGAGCCTGGGTACAGATGTGGAAGTCTCTCTCATACCTGACATGGGATTCTTTCCTGTTTCAGCGAGGGGCAAACCAAAGTCCTCAGGCACCCTTGCCAATCTCCAGAGGGCTGGTGAAGGCACAGCACTCTGAAGCAACACATTGCACACCTGGATTTGAGTGATCTTTTTTCTGCCCTGCTTGGACAATGGGAAAGCTTTTTGTTAGAAACTCTATTGAAATCATGTCAGCATTTTCATCATTAGGGGACTTGAAAGACCGTGTATGATGCATTAGTACTTAGAGGACAGTCTTTTATGGACAATTCAGTCATCATTTGCAAATTAATTTAAATTTCGTTTTGTTTCACAAGGCAGGTGAGAATCATCTCTTAAACTAGTCTTTCCTATGAGAAGGCTGGACCAGCTCTGAACCAAAGGACATATGCCATACTTTGGGGCTTCACATCCAATTTACCTGCTGATTTAAAAAAAATATATTTTATTTATTCATTTTCAAGCAGAGAGATACAGAGAGGGGGGAGGGAGAAAGAGAGAGAATGCACCAGGGCCACCACCTTGTAGGTCTGGCTTATGTGGGACCTGGGGAATTGAACCCGGGGCCTTAGGCACTAGAGGCAAGTGCCTTAACCGCTGAGCAATCTCTCCAGCCCTGATTTTTTTTGTCTTTTTTTTGTTTCTGTCCACTTTCTTAGGGACCAATATCCAGATCCTAAAACTTTCTTTCTTCAATTAATGAGAACACATTTCTGCGGAGTCCAGCCTTGAATTGACTGCTGTCTCTTATTTCTTCACAGCTATACCTTTGACTTCTAAGTTATGAAAAGGCTTATTGATTTATATACATTAGGCTTTCAAAATAAAAAAAAATCATTAATTTGCAAATCATTAGGACAATAGGACAATGCTTGTCATTTACTCAATCTCCTGTCATCCTGGTATCTACCTAACTTTAGGGGTGAGAGAAGTTCAAAGTATAAATCCAGAACTTCACACTCATGCTAGAGACATGCACTCTACCACTGAACTGCACCCTCAGTCTTCAGTCCTTTAACTTTTGGAAATCCAGTTTCAGTGTTTGTAGAGAAACAAATATCTACTTCAGAGATTAACCCACATGGAATGTTGTATCCTTTTGAACCAATAGATTCAACTAACTGGATTAAAGGACAAGAAAGACTGGAGGGTTAGGGAAATCACTCAGCAGTTAGGAGGATGTGTTGTGTCAGCATAAAGCTTTCTCGCTGGAGGTGGCTGAGCTATGTGAGAAGTTGAGTGTGCCATGAACATATGTGACTCTACCTCATGGTTTGGCAGGGGGTGAGGGGACTGCACAGAGACCACTGAGTCAGATAGCAGCACTGGACTGAGTGAGTGACCCTGTTGCAAGGAAATACACTGCTCAGCGATAAGAGAGGGACACCTGACATCCTCCTCTGTTCTACACACACACACACACACACACACACACACACACACACACACACACACACCTGCACACACATGTACATATACCACAATGCTGCCATACCACATACACACACTGAAAACATGTGCCTAGATGTGCAAAGCATAGACGCTATTATTTTTCTCTTATCTCTTTCCTAAATATAGTGATAATAGTCTTTGAAATAGCATTTCTGATACAGTCAGCATTACCTGTCATCTAGAGATGACTTTTGTATAGTCATATTTTATGTGCATATATTATGCCATTTTATATAAAGGGTTTGATCATCTGGAGAGTTTAGTGTCCCATTGTCTTGTCTCCCGTCCCCCATGAACACTGAGGGAAAAGTGTACTTTAAAGAGCTCACGACAGTGTATGGTATGTAACTGCCCTCTCTCCCTATCTCTTATTTATTCCATCTTTCCTTTTTCCTAATCTTTCTTGTTAATGAGTTGCAGGTCAGTGCATTTGTTTTATTTTAGAAAGCATATTATATAGGCGACAGGAAGTGATAATTGACCTGTGATTGCCTAGCACCTACATCCTTTCACTGAAATAAAGGTATGTGTTGTGATTCACCAGTGACATACCTGGGAGGGGAAAGGAGGCAGTCAGGTTCTCTAAGTGATGACCATTTTCCCTTTGAACATCATTCTCGCATTGCTCCTGAAAACAAAGTGGAAATGAGTCTTCCCAGGGCAGCTCTTCCGTCCCCTCCACATCCTTGGCAGCGGAACAGACTGTCACAGTGACCATTGTCAGTGCAGGTTTTCATTATCCATCCTGACCTGGAAGGAAGGGCAAATTTGATCACTTCTCTGGTTCCCTTGGCTGACTAGGAAATGTCACCAGGAACAACCACAGGGTGGACACCTGTGTAGAGTTCTCCATCCTCGGACCATGGGGCCAGCACAGGGCAAAGATAGCAGAAAGAAGAAGTCGTTATCCACCCTGGATGGATTCTCCATGGCTGTCTGTATAGACAGTGTTAGCAGCAAGGGACCAGTAGGAGCCAGGAGACTAGGCGTGTGTTATGGAGTTCTAATCACAGACTGTACACTGTCACAGTGAGGAGTGGTTTTGAAAATTTCAGATGAAGCTTATTTTGTCCCAGAGCCTTTTCTAACTATGGGATTATTAGTGATGCTAAAATGTGTATTTATTTTGCTAAACAGTAATGAGATCATTCAGAATACCACTACTGTTATAAGGTTATTGTCTTTATTCCTCCATCTCTACCTGTACTTTTAGAGGGAATTTGTATTAGCAATAAATAAGACCATGAGAGGTTTGATGGCCAGGCTTTTTAAAAACATATTTTGACTAGATTGCATTTTAAGACCTTGTAAACTAAATGTGACCGTGAATTTTAGTGGTGTTTATAAGATGTTGTATGCCCATTTCATTTAGTAGAGGCCTTTTTCAACAGTCCTTGTCAAAATGGACATATCTTTCTTCAGCCTTAAAGGAAATCATGAACTGAAAGTGACAAGCTTTCACTCCAAATAAGACTGCATTTTACCATTCTTTTACTCTTACTTCCGGTGTCCACAGCCATCACCCAAGAGCATAAAGCTGTCATTTCACCACAGAGGTTAGACGCATCTTGGCTCCTTCAAAGATGTTCTCTTGTTTCTGTGCCAAGTTTAGATTGAGGTCTAAAACTGAAAGACCTTGGTTTTATAGGTTTCAGATTCCAACTCCAGGTTAGAATTTATGTCAGCATATTGTAAATAACTCAGGAAATACATATGAAAATTGAGCATGTAAAAACTCCATTCCTTATTTTTTTTTTCATTTTAGACATTAGAATTCATAGTTGTGCTTTCTTACCTCAATTCAAACACAGTATGTTAAGCAGCTAAATGACTTCATATTTAGAGATCAATTACTTTTTTACACGTTATCTTGGCGTGTTTGAAGTAAAATTAAATGAACAAAGAATGAAGTGTATATTTTTGATGTTATTTGTTTTGACACATGCTCTCCCATAGCCCAGGCTGGCCTTAAACTCTTTCGGTATCAAAAGTTAGCCTCAAACTCCTAACTCTCCTACTTCTACCCACGGGATGCTGGGATTGGAAATATACAACATTATAGCTGACAAAGAGCATGATTTTGAAGACTACGATGAATGTATTTTATTCCTTTCAAAATAGCACTACCACTGGATATAGACTTTACCTATAATTTTTCATGGTAGGTAATAATACATAGTAAGTGAAAAGCTTAAAGTAATTGTTGCTTATAGTGTCTGTGAGAGCTGTCTCATTAGATGATTCCTGGGTAAGGGTCTCAGTAGTATTAGGATTGGGTGACTATAGAGTTAACTGTGAACTTGGGCCTCGGTGACATGCTCAGTGACACGTTCTTCTACAGAAACAACCAGCAGGCAGCCTTCGATGCAGAAGTCAAGCATAAGTTTTAAAACATTTCAGGGTTTCACAAAACCTATAAACTAAAGCCTGGATTTTAAATGATTAAGATGTCACTAAAACCTATAATCCATGATTCATCTTGTTTTTAGAAGTTCCTTCATGTTGTCACAATGGTAGTGTGGGAGCCTCTTAATAAATGGGCTGGCCTGGGCTGATGGAGGCAGAGTTGTAGATGTTACCCTTGTATGACTCTTTGTGCATTTGATGTCTGGAGAACGAAGTCAGCAAGTTCTTTCCTTATCAAGTGTCTCATGATATGTCTCCCCAAAGCTCTTAGTGGCTTCTGTTTCCCATGGCACTGATGTAAACCAGATGCTTCAGAGCCCTTCACTTTGCTTTGAATGAAATCATAGCTTTGAGTGTGAGCTTATATTATTCAGGGAAGGATAATGCTACTTCATTTTTAATAGCTTACCTCCAGTGTTATTTATGAAATCCCAAATATTTTATGATAAAGCCTTGAGGATAGTGTCTACTATCTTCTGACTATTGTATTATGGCTGGATGGTAGATAGATAATGAAATGTTGAGAAGCCCTAAGCAGTACTGACCCAACTCCTACGCTTAGCTTTAAACCACATGTATGGGCCATAATGTCTTCAAGTCGTCCCTTAGCCCTGTGTATTCTGCCTGTGGTTTTGCTGTTATCATAAGCATAGGATTTCCTCTTTGCTTATCTTAATCCTGCTCTTCTTGCAAGGCTGATCTCAAGTGGCTTATCTTCCATGAAGAATTCCAAGAGGTCTTTAAATGGAGGTCATTCCCCTTTTCCTCTGAGCTCATGGCCTTAACAACTGTGCAGATTCTTGCTACTACTGCTCAGGAGCTCACTTCACACTTTCCTGCTAGGTTTTCATGACTGTTTCTATTAACTTCTCAAACACATATATGTACGATCTTCTCACCCAAGACCTGGAGGCAAAAGCAAGGATGTCCTAGGACTTTTGTGACATTGACATAATCAGATCCCTGTTCATAGTAGTTGTTTTTATTATATGAGAATTGTTCCATTGGTTATAGGACAAGTTTAGCCGGATGGTAGGTCTCTACATTATTTTATAACTCTTTGGTCCTGCACATTGCTAGGCATAGAGTAATTTGTCGCCGAGGACTGGTTAATGTAAAATGATTGGCTAACCTTTTGAATGCACAGAAATATGCATTTGCTTCCCATTTTTCTTAAGTTACTGAGCCATGGCGAAACTTTGTTGTAGCCAGAGATCTTTTCTTATTCTTCACAGATAAAGAGAGAAATAGAAGGATAAAAGTCCCTATGCACAGCCATGAACTTGGATTTCAGTACAACCTGGATTAGTATCAGGATAAATCACTTATCTTTTTTTCCCTACATTCTCTATTCTTGCCACCACCAGGACCATGCTTGAGGTTTAGCTTTCTGGGTCTTAGTCATTCTTAGCACTGATTTGCTATGGTACTGCATGTCAATATTTTTTTCTTTAGCTGAATCATCAATTTTGGATGTTAGGAATCCTTACCTTCTCAGACTTTTCAACCATAGCCTCTAGGAAGGACGTTCTTATGAATTACAAAATGGAAAAGTAGTGAGTTGCTTTAAAGGCCGATTATATCAATCACATAAAAGGAATTCAGAAAGAAAGAAACATTCCTCCCCTATCCTGCTATGACTGCCACACAATATCACACAAGTGGGCACACACACCATATACCCATAGACCCAATAAGGCATTGAATGATATTTTCATTGTGTGCACTTAGGTTTTTCTTTATTCACTTTTAATACTGTGTTCACATTTGCTGAAAACACGAAGAAGAAAGTTCCATCTGTTGAGATTGATCCTGATCCAGATGTGGATTTCTTGATGTCACACTGTGACTGGGCAGTTCCTTTGTGGTGAAGGATTAGCAGTTTAGCTAAGCTCAGAAGCGTGTCTCAGCTACTTCTGTTGTTGGGTGTGCCAACTCCTTCAGCTGTTCAAGAAACAGGATGGAAGGAGGGATTGTTAGGCAGTGACAGCATGGGGTGAGTCCTGGCATCAGGTGTCAGAGCTTCTATTCTTATACTTCTGGGTTGCTAATTTAAGGGGAGGATGATTTTCTCCTCTGCACCCTCATCTGGGTGGAAAAGAAGTTGATCATTATTTGGGTTTACATAATCTTTGGACATTTCCAAGGTAATTCTGATAGAAGACTGAAGACTTTTAAACTATCTGGCTGGAGTGATTTGAAGCATCAGAGAACTTTGGCTTGTTGTGTCTTCCTTACTCTCTTTTCCTTTAATAGTTATTACAGCATTTGTTCCAAAAGGAGTTTTCCCAGAGGCTGAAAACATTATGGCACTTAGTTCATAAGAAGTCTGATCACTAGGAGGAGGTCCTAAGAGTTCTTATCTTAAAATCCTGTCCCAGGAAGCTGGGAGGCACTCTTAGGGATAAGAACCTCTGGAAAACATCAATAACCAACTCAAAAAAAAAAATCACTCAATGCTTACTCAATAATGTTAGATTCTTCTAACATTAGAATAGTAAGTAGATTTGATAAATAAAAATGCCGGTTGCCAAATTACATTGGAATTTCTGATAACCAGCAAATATAATTTATACACATATGCCTCATGCAACATGCATTTATTTTCTTGAATTTGCCAGCATTTTGTGATGTTCAGAGGAAGGAAGTTCTCCATTCCTTCTCAGGTGTCCATGCAGAGAGGGCGCCTAGAATCCAGAGACAAAGGCAAGCTTGTGGAGGCTTTAGCCCTGCCCTGTCTACATTTTTTTTAAGAAACATTGTATCAAAATATGGAGAGGCTGTGCGGCTCTTTCAGTGGCTCTCCTCTCTTTCTGTTACATTGTGCCAATGCCTCATTGCCTTTAGCTCCTGTCTAAATTGAAGCCCACTTTTTAGAGGCAAAGGAACTCAGCCACATGGCTTCTGTTAAGTCACCACTGCAGGTGGAAATTTGTTCCAAGTTTCCCAAGGTGGGTACAACTACCTTCTCCTCAATAAGTTATAAACTTATTTTGATGGGGGGCTTATGAGGAACGCAAGACCTCCCTATTAGCCACTTTATTGTCTTCTCAAACAGTTATTATTCCAAATGGATCTTTTCCACAGTAGTTGAATAACACCTTTTTAGTCGCCTTTGGAAGAGAAAATTTACCCAGGACAATACCAGGCTATGTAGAAACAAAGACATTGGCCATTGTTCAAGTGCAAACCAGGTCAACACCAGTCACCCGGGGGATTCATTTCCACTGAACGGGTGCGACTCATACTTACTGCAAACTCACTCAGCAGGAATGTCTTGGGGCCACTGGATATAAGTAAATATTTTCTCTTTGGCTTCAGTTAATAAGTTATCAAATGTGGTTTTTCTATGCACATATTTAATCCTGCATGTGTTAGGACTATGACAGATACTAACCCAGAAATGTGGCTGGAAGACATGGCCATGAAAATAGTTCAGCTGTCCAGAGTTAAGCTTATGTGAGCCTGGGATTATTTCCAACACTTGTCCCTAGGCTTTTGCCATCTGACTGAGACTGAGAAAGTTGGACCTGCTCACTCTACGCAATAAGCTGCTCTAAAACTCAATTTGTGTACATATATAAATATTATGATTGTGTTTATTTGCTCCCTATGGATTCTTTAGGGTGAAATGTAGACGAGTAGACTAGAGGATGTCCATAAATGTCTATGCTGTATTTTCAGGGACTGATAACATTTTGATTAATTATTGTTGAAATACTTTCTCTCTCTCTCTCTCTCTCTCTCTCTCTCTCTCTCTCTCTCTCTCTCTCTCTCTCTCTCTCTCTCGTATGTGTGCCTGTGTGTGTGTGCAGCTGATATGGAGGCCAGAGGACTACTTCAGGTATAGTTTTCCAGGCTCTATTCACCTGTTTTGGAGACGGGATATCTCAGAGTCATGCAGCTCACCAAATAGGCTACACTGGCTGGCCCACAAGCTCCAGGGATACACTTGTTTCTGCCCCCTCCCACCCAGTGTTGGGGTTATAGGCATGTTCCACCACATCTACATGGGTTCTGGGGCTCAAACTCAGGCTCTTATGATTGCAAGGCAAATACTTGACCAACTCAGATATTTCCCCAGACTCCCAACTATTTTCTCAAACTCCAACCTATCTGAAATTAACGGTTTCACCTTTAAAATATTATTTTAGAACACGTGTCTACGAAGTTATTTACCCTTTTAGTTAAGAGCATGTTAGGTTGGAAATGGGTATCTAAAACAGTTCTCTATTTGGACTGTTACATCAGCCCTTTCAAAGAGCATCTCAGTGGAGTCTTGGGAGATGAACAGTTGGTAACCCCGAGGCCCCATGATAGCATGTCTACAATAAATGTTGAAAATTCTGCTTTATACTACAGCTTCTCCTGTGGGGCTGGTAGACTGATAAATAAAGATCATTCAAGACAGTTTTAAGGTTCCACATAGGAACTATCCAGGGAGAGTGTTTAGGATGGAAGGTGGAGGACCTTGCTTTCTTGCCTCTCAGACACCATCCACCAGAGTGCTGTAGAAAAAGCCCAACACTTCTGAGTGTCAGGTGCTCACTTATAAAGAAGTGATTTCATTATTTGTAGTTTTGGCTATGGAGAACATTACAAGAAACAGTGTCAGTTAGGGGACTAGCTCATTGCTAGGGAAGGGTAAAGCCTTTAAGCACTTAGGAAACCTTAATTCTTTCTGGCTTTTAAAATTCCATTTGTGAGAGGGCATTTGAGATTTGTAAAGGGAACTGTTGTACTGACTGAGGAGATTATTCATGGACCTATTTGTTATAGGCTGTGTTCTCTCTGCTTATGGATCCATCATTAAATTCTCTATGAAAAATCATGAAGGAAAAGGACCTTTATTCATAATTTGTGCTATATTTGAAATTGTGGCAGACACAAGACTCGGAAACTCATCCTCGGCCACATAGTTTCTTTAATATTCACAATGGTTTGAATTATGTGTGTTTTCTTATTTTACTTTTAGAACAAAACCCGTGCAATCTCATCACCTGAGACTTCTTCTGATGTTTCAAGTTATTTGGCTTTTCCCCACTGTTGGGCATAGAATCAGTGGCATTCGAATTTGTCCAAAAGTAATTTGCTGTCTGCAAACAGTAGACAGAGTGACATACATTTATAAAGCACTAAGACATACCTCTGTTTGGTGTTTGCAAACTCATTACTTAATCTGTTCTTAAAAGCTTTCAACACTCTTTTTCTTCTCAGAAAAATAATCAGCATACTGCTTGTCTCTCGCCTTCTTTCAAAGAAAGCCAAAGATAGTGTTTTTCCAATTTCTCACTCTAGTTCCTAATGCAGTGGTAGAACAAACCGGTTGTGCTGTGGGTGAAGGTTAACAAGCTGTTTTGTCCTTTGTGTTTTCAGTTTGCAAACTCATTTCAGACTTGCAGCTTTCCGTGGTGAAACTAATTGCTGGCTTGATAGTGGAAAGTTTTCGAGAACATGGGGAAAAAGAGATTGTAGCTGTCACTTGAAAGTATTCCGTGTGTACCTGCAATTGCATTTCTACCCAGCAGCCACAGGGAGTAGACACCTCAGATGCTGTTCGTTGGCATGGAATTCACATTGCCTGCACACACACACTTTCTGGATCTGGAGAAAAAGCCAGCTTTGCAAGCATGTGCCCCTGATCTTAAATATTATCATTCTTCTAAATATAGTTCGGGACATTTGGCAGCGAACTGTGAAGCTCTTGTTAAAAATAAAATGGAAATGCAAATCTCAAAATAAGCCAGGAGTATTCTGTACTGCATTATCGCTTCCAGTTTTTTGTGAGGGTTCTGGTGAGTGTGGGGCCCAATAGAGTTCCATTGTGGGTGACCCCACTTAAATATTTGTTCAAAGGCTACCGGATCTTTTCATTCTCTGAGTTCCTTTTTACTGTTTTCAAGAGAATGCTACAAAACAGAATTGATTTTGTTTAAGAATGTAGTTTTATATTTGGTCAACATAGATATATAAGTGGAGGAAAGGAAGTGAAATGATTCATTGTAAATGACGTATGAATCCATTTCCCCTGCAAATGCTGTTGCAAAACTCCTGTTGGGATTGGCATTGAGGAGGAAGAGGGTTGTGTTCAGCAGCTCTCTGCTCTTCTAAGAAGAGAGACCTGGATTTTTATCATTTCATCATTTTTATCACTGCCATGGTCTGCTTTCTAGACAGAATATTCTCATTTAGTCTGTTTATTAGCCTCTGAAGAGTATGCCCTCTCCTGCAGAATGTATACATTATTTTCCTGACTGGCTTGAGAAGGTCAAGGTAGACTTTGGTCGTCACTCTGTAAATGATCATTGTCATCCTTATAGAAATTGTCCAAGTATGAATTAAGGAAGAATAGGCCAATATCAAGTGTTTGTTGTCTTTGTAGGAAAGAATACTCTGTTGTTTCAAAAGACACATTGGCTTGGGTTTTTTGTTTATTTTTGACCTCACACACGTGTATGTTATATTTTGATCTTATTCATCCTCATTACCCTCTTTTGTTCCCTTTCCACTCTGTATTTTTTTTTCCACTCTGTATTTTTTAAACTGAAAGATCTACATGTACCCATCCAGAAAGCTGCTAAACATTCCATGGGAGCAGCTTTTTATGACTTGTGCCAGAACAGAAATCAACGGCGTGCTTTATTAACTGGGCATTGTAAAAACATATCGCAAGCATTATTAACAGAAGAGAATGTCTTTATCAGTCTGTAATCATTTTTAACAATGATGGGAGCAATAACAGCAATGAGAGATGGATGATAAACTGAGAATGGATGCCTAAGTGCCTCTCTCAAAGAAGACAGCTTGTAAATCAGCAGCAGACTGCGGGGAAGGAGGCAGCGACCTGACTTCCAGGCAGCAGTCTCTAACCCCGGGCATAGCATAGGAATGGATGTCCTAGCAATATTGCTTATTTCACATTTGTTTTATGTAGCTTATTCTAGAATCCCTTTTTTTTTCTTCAAAAGAAGCAATGCTTAAAATTACAGAAGCCTACAAATTTACAACAACTGTGTTGGAAGTGTAAAACTAGTGTTATGGTAGGGAGATTAAGTCTAACTGATGGATTTCACCAGTCATCACACTCAGCATTCTCGAAAATCCAGGAAATATCTAGGCAACAGAAACACACTGGTCCCAATTGGAGCCTCCTACTTTCTGACCACCCAAGCCCAGCACCTTGGAGAGAAATCAGTGCTGGGAGGGCACTTTGAATTCTTGTTTGGAGATGACCAGCATGTGGAATGAGTCTCTACTTCTCTCCCACTCTCCCCTGTGGATCAGTACCTCCTCCTGATCTTCCTCCCCAGGAGCTCACTTTGAAGTCAGGGGGAGCCAGGCAGTAGGCTGAGGGGAGTGAGACATTGGAGAAGAAGGGTGAGCTGCAGTCCAAGCTACTGCGCGAAATTGCAGGTTTCTCTTCTTTCTGACTTTTCCAATGTTTATTTTTGTTTTGAAATGTGTGTCTTCTGATGACTAGAAGAAAGACAGAATTCATCTGCCTTTGAAGAACCCTCGGGAATCAGCTTGTTTATTCTGCTGACTTTGACAAGCAGCTGCTCTGAGCCGCACATACCAGGATGTGGAAGTTGGACATACACCCATTTCATTTAGGATTAAGTGATAGGGCAGGATTGGAGGAAGACAGACGGAGAAATGTCAGAAAATATGTAAATGAATCTTGATCTTCTCTCTTTCCTAGTGTCTCATTTTTCTAGCTTTATTAAGCAAATTCCTTCCCCTCTCAGAACCCCAATTTTCTTCAAAATGCAACATGGAAACACACTCATAGCTCACAGGGTTGTGGAGAAGATTCAAACATGTGATATTTCTAAGCTCTTTATGTACTTTCTGGTTCATGTTAATTGGTTCATAACTTAAATTCTTTGTATAATCAGGCCTGTATTTATGGCAAGGTAATTTCTTCTGAATATGATTAAGGGCTTACAGGGCAAGGATTGGGGGCTTGAAGAACAACACCATTGCAGTTCACTTCTTTGCGAATATATAAGCAGATCTCCAGGCTGGGATAAGGAAGGATAAACCCATACATAGGACACTGGGATTTCCTGAATCAGTGTTCAGAAGAGGCTGCCTGTATCATTTTTAGATTTGCCCTTGCACATGCTCTGGGTTGTCTCAGATTCCTCACTCAGATTTGCAGCTTGTCTTCTCCTTCTGTTTCTGGTTGTTTGGATTTCTCCCAAATTATTTGTAGCTGAAATTCCACTTGGACTCTGAGTTGCTTTGTTTTATATAAGCTTTGGACTGGAATCAATAGAATGTGAAGATGTCAGGCCCATTCCGCCTAATAGCAGGTGGGTGTCTGCTGGACAGTATGTTCACTGTGTCTGACAGCAGCAAATTTAGGCCAGAATTAATGAGACAGGGGAAGTGCTATTGGTGTTCCAGAGCTTTCAAAAATATTTTTTTTTTTGTTTCCCCCCTTCTGATGGGGTATGCTTGTACAAGAAGTATCTGTTCACATGTCTGTGTGCTCCATGTATATGAGGCGCTGTCATACTTTACTATGGCTTTGATTCAGTTCCTTGTTATAAATTCATATTTATATTTACCTAAATACTTCAATAGAGCTTAATTTAAGGCCATAGTTCTAGTGTGTTCAATGCAGAAGGGAACGAGAAACTACTTGAAAGCTGAGTGAACTGCTGAAGGTGTTTGCATTTACTTGGACACAGTCCTGTTGCAGAATGGCAACCAGGCAGTAACTGACCAGCAGCGAGTGTGTCTTATAGGGTGGCAAGTAAGGAAACGTTCCTTCACTGGAATCTGGCAGAAACAATTTAGAGTCCATACCCTTTTCAAGATTGAATGCAGAAATGTAAATGAAACTTACCTCAGAAACCTCCATCAACACTGTCTCTCTTGCTGACCACAGTGATCACTCAGGTTTCTCCCATGTTTACATTTCCACTAGTCTTCTTGTTTTTTCTTATATTTTTTTTCTTGTAGGCAGCTTTTTTTTTCTGTTTTAGCTACTAATTTCAAATATAACTCAGTTCTGGAACAAGAGTCCTCTAATCGGTGACCATGAAGATCTTTTCAATTCCCATGGACTCCCACATTGGGATGGTACTAACATATTTGGTTCTAGATTTGGGCCATAGATGAATAAAATTGTCATAAAACTTATGCAAACTGGTTTCTCATTTGCTTGGAGATGGTCTCCAGGCAGTGGAAGGCACTGAGTATTCTGGATTCCAGAGAAGCGCAAGCCAGTGTTCTGAACGCCACTCATAAGTAACCAGCCTCTCAATTTATTGAAACAAAAAGAACTGATGGATAGTACCGTGGTGTTCTGTTGAAATGGTTTAGAAAATCCTGTCACATCTCCACTTCTTGGAAAAGATTGTATTTGTCCACTTCTACCAGGTTCACAGCCTCTGTGATTTTGGATGTTCATAGTTACAGTTATAGAACATTAGGGTTAAATATTGATTCCAAGTTGGAGACTTCCAACTTCTCTGGGAATAAAAGCTTAAATTCACTTTATAAAATAGTGACATTTACAGACATCACAATCTGTTTTATAGCATCATTTATTTTTTTGAATTTACAGGAATGAATTTTTAATGATGAAATTATTATTTTTTATTTAGGAAACGTGTGTGTGTGTGTGTGTGTGTGTGTGTGTGTGTGTGTATTGGAAAGACTTATGAAAATAGTGACCCAATGTTCCTTTCCCATATGTCATTTAAGTACAACTAACTGTTTAATAATTTGTGACCTTTTTCACATGTTTTTACTTTTTATTTTTATTTTTTCATTTCATTCTGTTCACAGCTTGGAAATGTAACAAACTA